>JAYMFT010379263.1:0-20738 GCA_038088735.1 Panulirus argus | reverse complement strand
TGGAATAAAGCCTCAAGAAATTTGAAATGAGAATATACTTGGCTTGAGGACAGTATATTGTGAATAACCCCACTTCACATGGGACTTCTTTACTGAAACCTGCTAGATGTGGGAGTGTAGGCTGATCCTACTCGATGTGGTATTTTATTCCAGAGTCCTGTTAATGTAGATTCTAATATGAATTAACTTGATATGGTGTTGCATCCAATCCCAAAGGACATGGGATGTACCCTTGAGAAATTTAGAATAAAAGAATGCATTTGGCTTGATTGTATTGCATTGCCAATTACCCCACTTTATGTGGGTTTGCTTTACTCTAACCCACTATATGTGGGAGTGTTCCCTGACCTTACTCATAATGTCTCGTATCCCAGAACCCTCTTGATTTAGGTGTCCATATGTAAATCATCTCGATGTGGCATTGCACCTGTGAGCCCAAAGGACGTTAGATGTACTATTGAGAACATTTGAAATGAGTGTACTTGGCTTGAGAATAATGCTTTGAAAATAACTCCACTTTAATTGGGATTGCTTTACTCGAACCTGACAGACTTGGTAGAGTACCCTGATTCTGCTCAAAGTAGTTTTGTTCTGGAAAGCCCCCTTGATGTGGGTTTCCATATTTTAATCGTCGATACGGTGGGGCAAATTTGAGCTCAAAAGACAATTTGAAATGAGAGTATACTTGATGTAAGTATATTATAAAAAAAAACCACTTCATGTGGGACTGTCGTACTCTAACCCGGAAGGTGTGGGAGTGTTTGGTGATCTTACTCGATCTGGGATTGTACCCCAGAACCCCCTTGATGTAGATGTCCACATATACATTAACCCGATATGGTGTTGCACCTGTGAGCTCAAAGATCATGGAAGGTATCCTTGAGAAATTTGAAATAAGTTAATATGGCTTGAGTATATTGCATTGTAAGTAACCCTACTTCACGTGGGACTGTTGTACTCTAACCTGCTAGATGACGGAGTGTTCCCTGATCTGACTTGATGACGTGTCGTACCATAGAATCCTGTTGATATAGGTGT
The DNA here is from genome assembly GCA_038088735.1 of Panulirus argus. Taxonomy (NCBI): domain Eukaryota; kingdom Metazoa; phylum Arthropoda; class Malacostraca; order Decapoda; family Palinuridae; genus Panulirus; species Panulirus argus. The sequence continues at coordinate 19,700 of JAYMFT010379263.1, read as the reverse complement.
CCATAGTTAAATCATCTCGATATGGTGGTGTACCTGTGAGCGCTAAGTACGTGGGATGTACCTTTGAGAACATTTGAAATGAGTGTACTTGGCTTGAGAATGATGCAATGTAAATATCCACACTTCACATGGTATTGCTGTACTTGAACCTGCTAGATGTGGGAGTGTACCCTGATCTCACTTGATGTGCGTTGTCCCTTCGAACCCTCTTTAGGCAGAAAGGCAAATTTAAATCATCTCGATATGGTGGTGCACTTATGAGAACCAAGGACGTGGAATGGACACATGGGAACATTTGAAATGAAAGTGTAATTGACTTGAGTATATTGCATTGTAAATAACCCCACTTTACATAGAATTGCTGTACTTGAACCCGCTTGGTATGAGAGTGTATCCTTATTCCACTCAACTTGGGATTATACCCCTGAACTCTCTTGATGTAGGTGTCTGTATTTTAATGAACTTGATCTGGTGGTGAACCTATGAGCACAAAGGACGTGGATTGAAGCTTTGAGAAATTTGAAATGAGAATATGCATGGCTTGAGTACAGTATATTGTAAATAACCCCATTTCACATGGGATTGCTGTACTGAAACCTGCTAGATGTGGGAGTGTACGATAATCCTACTAGGTGTGGTATTTTGTCACAATGCCCATTAATGTGGATGCTCATATGAATTAACTCGATATGGTGTTGCATCTGAGCCCAAAGGACATGGAATATACCCTTAAGAAATTTAAAATAAAAGAATGCATTTGGCTTGATTGTTTTGCGTTGTAAACTACCCCACTTCAAGTGGTATATGTTTACTCAAACCTGCTAGATGTGGGAGTGTTCCCTGATCTTACTCATGATGCGCTGTATCCTAGAACCCTCTAGATGTAGGTGTCCATATATATATAAATTGTCTCGATGTGGCGTTACACCTGTGAGCCCAAAGGAAATGGAATAAAGCCTCAAGAAATTTGAAATGAGAATATACTTGGCTTGAGGACAGTATATTGTGAATAACCCCACTTCATATGGGACTGCTTTACTGAAACCTGCTAGATGTGGGAGTGTACGCTGATCCTACTCGATGTGGTATTGTATTCCAGAGCCCTGTTAATGTAGATGCTTATACGAATTAACTCGATATGGTGCTGCATCCAATCCCAAAGGACATGGGATGTACCCTGGAGAAATTTAGAATAAAAGAATGCGTTTGGCTTGATTTTATTGCATTGTAAATTACCCCACTTCACGTGGGATTGCTTTACTCTAACCCGCTAGATGTGGGAGTGTTTCCTGATCTTAATTATAATGTGTCGTATCACAGAACCCTCTTGATTAAAGGTTTCCATATATAATTTACTCGAACTTGACAGGCTTGAAAGAGTACCCTGATTCTGCTCAATGTAGGATTGTACTGGAAAGCCCCCTTGATATAGGTTTCCATATTTAAATCAAGTCGATATGGTGGGGCACATTTGAGCCCAAAAGATGTGGGATGTACCGTTGAGAAACTTGAAATGAGAGTATACTTTGTTTAAGTATAGTGCATTATAAAAAAAAGAAACCCACTTCATGTGGGAATGTTGACTCCAACCCGGAAGATGTGGGAGTGTTCGGTGGTCTTAATCGATATAGGATTGTATCCCAGAACCCTATTGATGTGGATGTCCATATATTTATTAACCCGATATGGTGTTGCACCTGTGAGCTCAAAGATCATGGAATGCACCCTTGAGAAATTTGAAATAAGTTTATTTGGCTTGAGTATATTGCATTGTAAATAACCCTACTTCAGGTGGGAATCTTGTACTCTAACTCGCTAGATGTGGGAATGTTCCCTGATATGACTCGATGACGTGTCGTACCATAGAACCCTCCTGATATAGGTGTCCATATTTAAATCATCTCGATATGGTGGTGCACCTGTGAGCACGAAGGACGTGTGGATTTATCCTTGAGAACATTTGAAATGAGTATACTTGGCTTGAGAATGCAGTGTAAATATCCACACTTCACATGGTATTGCTGTACTCGAACCTGGTAGATATGGGAGTGTACCCTGATCTCGCTCGATGATGTGTGTTGTCCCCTCGAACCCTCTTTATGCAGAAGTCCAAATTTAAATCATCTCTATATGGTGGTTCACCTGTGAGCACAATTACGTGGAATGTACCCACTGGAACATTTGAATTGAGAGTGTAATTGGCTTGAGTATATTGCATTGTAAATAACTCCACTTTACGTAGAATTGTCGTACTTGAAGCAGCTAGATTTGAGAGTGTATCCTTATTACACTCGACATGGAATTGTACCCTAGAACTCTTGATGTAGGTATCGTTATTTAAATCAACTCCACATGGTGGTGGACATGTGAGCTCACGGTACATGAAATGAACCCTTGATGAACTTGAAGTGAGTGTTCTTGGCTCTAGTACGGTGAATTTTAAAAAACCCCACTTCATGTGGGACTGTTGTACTCTAACCCACTAGATGTGGGACTGTTTTACTCTAACCCACTACATGTGGGAATGTTATCTTATATCACTCGACGATGCGTTGTAACCCCAGAATCCTCTTGATGTGGATGTCCATATTTAAATCTACTCGACATGGTGGTGCACCTGTGAGCACAAAGGATGTGGGATGTACCTTGAGAAATTTTAAGTAGTATTTTTGGTTGAAGCATAATGCATTGTAAATAACCCCACTTCACATGGCATTGCTTTACTTGAACCTGCTAGATGTGGGAGTGTACCCTGATTCCACTAGTTTTGGGACTGTACCCCAAAACACTCTTTGTGTGGGTTTCCATATTTTAAATTAATTCGACATGGTGGTGCACCATTGAACCCAAAGAACAAGGGATTGTACCCTTGAGAAATCTGAAACAAGAGTGCTCTTGGCTTGATTATAATGCATTGTATATAACCTCACCACATGGGATTGCTATACTTCAACCTGCTGGATGTGGGAGTGTACCCTAATCCCACTCGATGTGGGATTGTATCTCAGAGCCTTTTGAATCAACTCAATATGTTGGTGCATGCGTGGGCCCATAGGACATGGGATGTACCCTTGAAAATATTTGAAATGAGAGTGTACTTAGCTTGAATATATTGCTTTGTAAATAACCCCACTTCTCATGGGATTGCTGTAGTGGGAATTTACCCTAATGCTACTTGGTGTATGATTGTAACCCAGAGCTCCCTTGATGTTGATGTCCATATTTTAATTGACTTGATATAGTGTTGCACCTGTAAGCTCAAAGGACATGGGATTTGCCCTTGAGAAAATTTGAAATAAGTGTGTACTTGGCTTGAGAATAATGCATTGTCACTAACCACACTTCACATGGGATTGCTGTACTAGAACCCTTTAGCTTGGGAGTGTTCCCTGATTCCACTCGATGTGGGTTTGTACCCCTTAAACCCCTAGATGTGGATTTCCAAATTTAAATAAAGTTGATAGGGTGGTGCACCTTTGAGACCAAAGGACATGGGATGTACCCATGAGAACATTTGAAATACAAGTGTACTTGGCTTGAGTATATTGCATTTTGAATAACCCCAGTTCACATGGGAGATTTGTATTCTAACCTGCTAGATGTGGGAGTGTTCCATGATCCCTCTTGATGTGGGATTATACTCTAGATCCCTTTTTATGAGGGTGTACATATTTCAATCAACTCGATATGGTGGTGCACCTGTGAGTCCAAAGAACGTGGGATTTACCCTCGAGAACATTCGAAATGAGAGTATACTTGACTTCATTCTAATGCATTTTAAAGAATCCCACTTCATGTGTTATTCTTGTTCTTTATCCCTCTAGACATGGGAGTATACCCTGATCTCACTTGATTTAGGATTGTACTTCAGAACCCTCTTGATGGTGTCAGTATTTAAATCACCTCGATATGGCAGTGCACCTTTTAGCCCAAAGATCGTGGTATAGTACCTGAGGTCATTTCAATTGAGACTACCCTGGTCCCATATGATGTGAGTCCCAGAGACTGATTGACAAGGGAATGTATCCCGATTGCTACTGAGTGTTGAAGTTTTCCCTAGATCTTGGAGTAGGAGTTATTGCCTTGAACATTTTCTTTGAGATAAGAGGAAATGCTTCACCTGTGAATGTAGAAAATTGTTTATGAAGCCCACATAGTTTTCTCCATTCTTCATTGGTACGTTGGCCTAAGAACCTGTTGTCTAGTGCCCAATTCGCTCAACTGATGTTTGAGTGTTGCTTTCTAAAGCCGGTCTGAGAGTGGCTAAAACCTAAGAGGCCCTGGTGGCCCATATGAATGTTGTTTGGGTCCAAGGGATCTAAGCTTGAGAGTGGCCAAGACCTTTAAGGCCCAAAGGTGGCTTGTTTTAGACCAAAGAGACTTCGATATGAGGGGTTCATCCTCAATTGGTCCAGATATAAGGAAGCCAGGCCCAAGAGTGGCCAAAGATTGTGAATTGTCCAGACCTGAGTGTTGTCTAAGTTTGAGGGTGTAAGCCCAAGGGAGGCTGAGACCTGTGGGTGGCCCAAACTGAACAGACCCTAATCTAAAAGATTCAGACCTGAGAATGGTCCAGAGTGAAGGAATCCAGTCTTTGGGATGACTTAGGCAAGTTACCCATGCCCTAGAGAGGCTAGAGGCCCATGATGGGTCAGACCAAATAAGTGTACTGTAAGTTGCCCATGCCCTTTATTGGCTATGGTCTGAGGGGGACTTACTTGCCTAAGATATCTGGATCCAGGAGAAGGTCCCTGGTCCAGTAGAGGCTTAGTTTAGTTTTTTTTATTGTTTGGGTGTTGCTTATTTGTTTGGTGTGAGTTTGACTATAACTCCTATAGTTGTCTAGTTACAATATGGAATTGTACTTAGTGAACTTAATTAGCTTGATTGTTTTTGTTTACAGATAGATTAGTCTTTATTATTTGCACTGTAAATAATCTAAGTAAATGTATGATAGATGAATTTTTACCCTTTCGATGTGGCAGTTTACCCTGATCCTATTAGATGTGGGATTAAACCCTAGAACTGTTTTAATGTGGATGTCCATAGTTAGTCAACTCGATGTGGTTTTAAATGTTGATTCCAACGGACGTAAGATTGTACCCTTGAGGTCATTTGAAATTAGCATACCTAAAGCCCTTCCAAAGTGTGTCCCACAGAAAACTTGATGTGCGAAATTACCCTGAATCCTACTGGGCATTGTAGTTTTCTTGATCCTTGATGTAGCAGTGATTGTCCCAAATTTTTTCCGTGAGAAGAGTAAATATTTCTCATCTCACTGTATTGTAAATGGAAAAATTGCCTTTGAAAACCCACTTGATGTGGGATATTAAGTTTTTAAACCAACTGTGCATGAATGGTTTGGCCCAAGAACCCATGTACACTCAATAAGCATAGGAGTGTTTGTCACCAAAGGTTGGCCCTTGAATGGCCAAGACCTGTAAGAGGTTGAAATGTGAGAGGAGTGTTGTTCTTATTGGCCCAGACTCTAGCTAGTATGGTGCAGGTCCAAGGGATCTAGGCCTGAAAGTGGCCAAGACCTGTCATTGGTCCAGGTCCAAGATTGGCCTGGTCCAGACCTAAGAATCCTGATCTTGAGGCCCAGACCTAAAAGTGGTCTAGACCTGAGGGATTTAGGCTTGAGAGGGGCCAAGGCTTTTGAGTGGTCCAGGTCCGAGGGATATAGGCCCAAGGGTGGCTAAGACTTCTAAGTGGCCCAGAATGAACAGGCCCTGATCCGAAAGAACCAGATCCAAGTGCAGTCCAGATATAAAGTTATTCAGGCACATGAGTGGTCCAGCCCCGAGAGATCGAATGCACGTGGCCCACGCCTGAGAGAGGTTAAGGCCTGAGACGTAATGGCCTGACTTGGGTCTGAAGTGAGACCTGGATCCAGGAGAAGTGCTCTGCTCTGTTAAAGGCCTTAGCCCAACTCTGATGTTTTGTTGGTGTTACTTAAATCAGTGTAGTTTTTCCAAATCTACGTGGTGTTAGTTATGTATTTGTTGTGTTAGTGTTGCCGTTCAAAACTATCATGGGAACATTGATTCTCAAAACCCATACGAGTGGGACTGTTGTGCTCCCTGAGATCACTCTATGTAGGATGTACCCCAATCCCCTTCCCCAGAGTCATGTTGAATGTAAATTGCTTCCCAATCCATTTAGTTTGGGTTTGTCTGTAGCCCACTTTACATGGAGTTTTTATCTCTTCGAACGTACTTGTAGGAGTTTTGTATTCTCCCAGACTCCTCTAGCATGGTAATTCCATTGCCTTGCAAACTTATATGACATGGAAGTGTTTCTTGAAGCATATTTACTCTGGGAATATTGCTACCCCAAACCTATTAGACATAGGAGTGTTGTAGCTACTTGATGAACAAGGTAAGGGGATCCCCCAACCAGCTTTTGCTGGGAAAGTTCTCCTTTGAACTCATTCCTGCAAGAATTCATTCTACTTGGGATGTTGAACCACTTCCTAAACACACTTGTCATAGACCATGAACTGGTATTGGTGTGATGCTCCCAGCTTATTTGGCATGGAGAGTGTTGTCTACTTTGAACTTGGAGTCTAGGAACTGACCCTTCCTCAAGAATTATAAAGCATATGAGTACCACTGTACAAATCATTTGATATGCTGTAAGAATGTTGTCTCTTTAAATCTTATCACTTGGTGTTGCCCTCGGAATTAACCTTACTTAAGGTTTAAATGTGTGAGCATTCCTCTCAGAACCCACTCTTAATGGAAGTGTTGTTCTGAACCCATTTTATGTGGAAGAGTTGTCATCTCGAATTGACAGGGCGGTATTTGTACATAAACTTGACCAGCATGTCAATAGCCTTACTGAGAATCAATTGAAATCATGAATTGAAAACAAGAATGCCCACTTGAAAATTGTGGAAATCACAAAAATTAAAAACTACATGTCATCAAGTTGAACTTTGAGATGGAAATGGCAGAGGCTGTCCTACGGAGAAGATTCCTTGCCTTCAATATATCAATAACACTTGACCAGATACAAGAAGTGACATATATAAATTTACTTACCTGCTTCAAATGTTATGAAAAGGAGGACTATGCTTCCAAAAATTGTAAGGAAGCCAATGACACTGCTCTAAATGTCTAGAAAAAGGCCACAAATGTTTGACTGCAAGGGTCAATCTAAGGCATGCCTATACTGCAAGTGAATTAGAAACAACAACTATACGTCACAAAAAACATTGGCAATAGCGTGCCCATACAGGAAACAACTTATCAAAAAGAAGCTGAAAGAAAAAAAGTCCAGAATTACAAGTAAACAACAAACATATGCAGACATTTCTAATAAAGCTGCCGCAGCAGCTAAAGGCCTGACGTCAGTGCATAAATAAAACTAGATCATACACAGCAGACTCCTAATCAGTTTCATGCTTGCATATGCACACATCATGAACATCTGCAATACTGGAACATACAAAGATGAACTGAATAGATTGTTGCAAAATAATAACTTGGAAGAAATATGGTTCCCAGAGATCCCAGATTCTTAAAACTGCTACATGCAACTACAAATGACTTCCATGACTTGCAAAAGGAAGTCAGTAACAAGACAGTCAAAATAAACTCCTAAAATGGCATCACCGATGACTCAACTGATTGAAAAAAAAAAAAAAGAAATAGAAACAATCAAAGTTGTTTCACAAGACCCAATACTGAGATATCATAAAAAGAAATATGAAAAACACACCACCAAAGATTCTAGGACAAACGTTTGAGACAGCGATAAAGCCATAAACAATGGAATCCAGCATAAATGGAAAAGAAATTAGACAAATTTTCTCTGAATGAAAAACAATCTCAAAGAACAAAACACGGAAAAAATGATAACTGATATCGGACAAGGAAAATACAAACGGACAAATACTAACGATAGAAAATAGAACAATACAAACACGAGTGATTTCAAAAGAGTAGATGAAACACTTCAGGAGAGTCAAAAATGGTCTACCATAACAATCAACACAACAACAAAGAAAGCACTGGAAAAAAATAATGGTAGATTCAATGAAAATAATGATAGTACAACACAACGTATGTGATTGGACCACAACCAAAAGCATTTTATGCAACACATCAAAACAAAGATCCAGACTATTAATAAATTGTCTCTAATACTTCAATAGAAAAAAAGGAAGATTTTCAATTATAAAGATCCAGACTATTAATAAATTGTCTCTAATACTTCAATAGAAAAAAAGGAAGATTTTCAATTATAATGTACATCAAAGAAATAAATGAGAGAAAAATGATAGTATGGCTATTGCAGTAAAGAAAAATAATAAATACAAAATTATAGATGATTTTGAAAATGAATTATGTGGATTTCAGATATGTACAACAGCTGGAGATATAAAAATATCAACTAATAATATACCTCCAATAAGACCTTTTCTACTGGCACAAGACCTATTGAAGATAATGAACTCAAGTTACCCTGCATACAATAAAGATATTAATGCAAAACATCACGTTTGGAAAATAAATGATAACATCGTAAAAGCCTTGAACACTATAAACTAATACACACGACCCAACTTTTGAACATTCATAGGTCATACATGAATCATGGATAAAACCAGATTTTACATTAGGAAAGAAGAAAACTTTCTTGAACTATGGTAGTCAACATTTTGGAGCAAATGGCACATCAATGTATAATATAAGACAGTTACAGCAAGATATGAAAGCAGAATAGATGAAGGCTAAATCAAGAAAATTGGAATAAAGTAATAACTAGTGTTTATACAAACAAGAACCAAAAACCCCTTTGGAGATCTATACTCATGATGGGAACAGACAAAATTAATGTACATAATGTACATTAAGTATAATGGAACAAAACTCTGTGAAGATGAAGAAAAAGAAGCAACATTTCGCAGAGAATGGTCAAAAATCTTCAAAATATCTGAAGAGGAAAACGAGAATTTGATGATGAACATGTGAACGAAATTAAAGTATGGTTAAACACCCGAATAGACTGCACAATACCCAATGAAATAATAAACATGAATTCAGTGGAATTACAAGAAACATGCTATTTAACCTTCCCCAAGTGCAGTCAAAACTGACAGAAATATTCAATGCATCAGGATATTTTCTAGACATTAAGAAAAGTTAAAATAATCTCCATACCAAAAGGAGGATAAGACCCAAAAGCTATCGTAAACTTCAGACCCATCTCTTTATTAGAAGTAACAAGGAAATATTAGAAAAGATAAAGTTGGGTGATAACACATCTCAAAGTGAAAAATTTGGTAAATTGTAGACAACACTGATTTAGAAAAGAGAGAGGAACACAAACAGCTATAGATAGCTATGGTACAGAAATACTGTTAATAGAAAAAGCAAATTATATTATGTATGCTAATGATATGTCAGATAATATCATACCCAGAAAAGTCATGAGCGATGATGGCAAAACATACTGCTAATGTAATAGAAAGTATCAATAGATTTGAATACAAATGGAAGATAAAAAACTAACAATCAAAATTATATCAGTTGCAAAACTCAAAACTCACCTTATAATATAGTCCAAGAAGACCTGTACCCATATAGCTGAGAAGGCACTTTGCTGGGTTTGAAAATCACAAGCAGGGGTATAATGAACTTTTTAACAGAAAGAAGAAAGCAAATAGAACTAAAGGCACATCAGATAAAATACAGAGATTTAGATATATTAATTCAAACAAGAAGAAACTTTATACAATGCTAATAAGATCAGTATTAGAATATTCACCGGTACCGGTATATATGGTAAAGGCGACAAACAGAAAATTGCAGAGTTCAAAATAAAGTGCTGAAATTCTTTTTTAACATAAGCTATCCAGACACACCCAGAAGTGAAGAGTTACATCACAGCAAACCCCCTACTGATAGATATATTACTTCCCAGTAGAGCAAAATCAATATGGGAAAAAATTGAAGAGCATAACACAGACATTCCAGAAATGGGTTATAGAAAGAGAACAGAAAAAAGTCATTACTGGTTTACAAGCAGCAGGAAAAGAGTAAAATGAAATTATCCGAAACCAAAATATACATTAAAGATGGAGAAAGCAACCAGTAACACATGGATGTGGTAATTCCCCCAAATAACACTTCAACACATTGAGAAATCCAAATAAAATCAATTAGAAAATATACACCAAAGATGGGATAAGGAGCCAGAAACATGGACGTGGCAAGCCCCCAAACTAAACTCAAAAAGGATGAATTTATACATACAGGCCCTTGGGGGGGGGGGGAGAAAAAGAGAGAGAGAGGGGGGGGGGTTAAGCAACCAGTAACACGAGAACCTGGTAAACCCCCCACCTTCTCGGAAAGAACAACAATCTTGAATACACAACTAAGATATGCAGCAGCTGAGACACTTAGCAAAAAAATTAAATAAAAATCTGATGGCTTCAGATCACAGAGTAAACAAATCATACACAAACTCTAACAAAAACCAAGTGCAATGTAGTTCTCTGGTTGATCCCGGAGTCTTGTATACTTCTGTACTTCCCGTTTCTTACTATCCTCCTCAGACAGACCCCCCCCCCTTCAGAAACCCACTCACTGGGAAAGGTGCCTCCACAAACGCATTCATCATAGGAGTGTAACCCTCCCAAACACTGCATGGAAGTGTTGTCCCTGGAATCCATTAGTTGTGGGAGTATTGCCCCTGGATCCCAATTAATGTGGGGTTATTGTTCCCCAAAATCCACTGAGAATATAAATATTGCCACTCTTTGTGGAAGTGGTGCCCCTAAGCCCACTTGACATGGAAGTGCTGAACCGTGAACCCACTCGGCACCAGAGTATTGGTACTCAGTTCCAGTTGATATTAGGGTGTTTACTCTTGAAACTTCTGGGTGTGTTGTGTTGCTCCCATTGCATGGCTGCTTGGGAGTGCTGCCCTCGAGTCCTTACAGTGTGGGAGTTTTATTTGCATACTCAATTGCTGTCAGAATATTGATCACAAACCCGTTCAGCATAGGTCTCCTAGATCCTCTTTGCAAGTGCTGCCTCCACAAACCAACAGCATGGAAGTATAGTACCTCAAACCCAATACCTGGGAGTGGGTACCCAAACTCACTCAGGGTTGGAGTGTTGCCACCCCATCTTCCCATTGTGTTGGAGTTTCTGTCTCCCCAACACTTAGCTTAAAAGTATTACTACCCTTCCACAACCTTTGACTGGGTGTTTGTATCCTACCAAGACACATGATTATTATAACAGTGTTTTATTCCTTTCAAACCCGTTTCTTTATCCCCTCAGTGCTCTCTTGATGTGGGAGTGTTCAACCCTCCAGTCAACTCGGCTTTATTTTTTTTTCTCTACACCCACCTAGTGTAGGTCACTCCCTTTAGGAGTGTTTGTTTCTCAAAATCCACTTCTTCTTCTTCTCTCTCTCTCTCTCTCTCTCTCTCTCTCTCTCTTTTTTAATCCATTTGGCATGGCTTTATTTTTCCCAATTTGTTAGGCTTACCAGCTTAATGGGTATATGGAGAGATTTGGTCCCAGGACCAGGCTCATCACCCATTTTTAGGCAGTAATCCCCATCTCTGCCTTACCTTCTCCCCTATAAAAATCAGTACAAGTTCCTGCTGACTGGAGGCTATCTTCTATCACTTATAGTTGTCATGATAAGAGATTCATCCTTTGGATGCATCTTTTGCTGTGGGGGATACCATTATCTGCTGAGCATATCTTGCTAGGGAAGAAGTATTCTGTAGTATTGATGGTATATACACATAGGTTATAACACTGAAGACAAGTATTTTAAGTTGTGATACTAATTTCAAGCACAAATTTTTGCTGATATACATAACTACAACCAGTCATTTTGATCTCTACACTTGGCTCCAGTGAGCTTTAGGCCACTTAGGTAGCAGAGCCATGGTCATGCAATGCTAGAGTGTATTATAAAGTTACTGGAATGATATATTGGTGGTGACATACCGAGTCATTAATAATGCATTATGGTCTAATATTTTAATGTTTCAAGATTATCCACAGGAATGCTACAAGAGACATGACTACAGCTGTAGGGCATCATAACCATCTATCTCGTGTGGCACCTATCATTTCTTCTTGAAGGTCATCTTGAAAGTGGTTGTATAAGCAAGATCTTTATATTATACATATGTTGCTTTAGAATGTTATATCTTTCTTGGCTGCATCAGATGATAGTTAATTATTGTAAGTGAGGGCAATTATAGTAAACTAGGTGGACATGAGAAGTTCTTGTTATGACTTTAAACAATGCTTGTTCATGGCTATAGCCTCTGGATTGGTTGATGCTGTGGCTTCTGGACTAGTCGAGGCTGCGGCGTCTGGACCATTCGAGGTTATAGCTGTTTGGGATAGGATAGTATGTATCATGCCTCTGAGGATGGGAGTATCCTGAAACTTGATAAGAACACGTACATAGGGATGATGTGAACTGTTGTCTTGTTAATTCCTCACACTGAGTTTCAGATGCAGCACCAGTACTCATAGGGAGTTGGACACTTGGCTTAGTTAAAGGTGATGGCAACACGGCAGCATATTTGATGACACTAACAACAAGGCCTGCTAACGCACACAAGGAACTGGTTGCATAACCAACTGGCTTTACAAAGATGGACACATTTTGAGATGATTTAACATCTTTTAGCAGCATGATGGACCAGCTTTTGGGTGAAGTAGGCCTTATGTTATGGTCCTTCACATTGAAAAAACCAAATAATGTGTGAAAATGTTCGAGTACTGTGGATTCTAAGTACTCAGGCCAAAGGTAAGTATTGTGTGGAGAAAGCCATAAACTACTGCATGTATCAGTATCTGCAACTTGATACCTAAAAACCTTGCTAATATAACCTGTTGAAGCTTTTGATGTCATTTATATATATATATTTATTTTATTTATTATACTTGATCGCTGTTTCCCGCGTCAGCGAGTTAGCGCCAGGAAACAGATGAAGAAAAAAATACCCCATCCCCCGCATACACACATATATACATACATGCACACATGCACCATGCATATATATATACATGTATATATATATTTTTTTTTTCATACATATTCGCCATTTCCCACGTTAGCAGGGTAGCCTCAAGAACAGGTGACTGAGCCTTAGAGGGAATAATCCTCACTTGGCATCCTTCTCTGTCCTTTTGGGAAACTATTTTAAAAGATTACTTTTTTTGAGTGAATGGAATTAGTATGAATAGCTATCTCCATTGGTCATAACTATCACTCACTCAGATGTTAAAAGGAAACATCGACATTTACTGCCTCGGACACTGTTAATACCGAAGAAGAGACAATCCAAGAAAGCATGAAAATAATAGCAGTAACTGCCAACTTTGGGGGAAAAAAGTAATGGGGCCATTGGGCAACTATCCTCAACAATTTTTTCATTATCACAGTCCCATGGAAAAATTCACTATATTTTATAAATACATATAATGGACTATGAATAGTTCTATTAGATTGAGTTTGTCCAGGTCAGGGTGGATCAAGTTGAGGAGGAGGGATGCATTGAGGCAGTTGGTGTGTAGGAATTTCCTTAGACAAGGACATCATCCTTTATCATTTGCCTCCATGGCTGTTCTGCTGAACAACAACTGCACAGATGACTGTGTTGGTGTCGAATCCAACATTTTCTGTCTTGACCACAATAAAGGAAGCTTGTTTGATCACTTAACATTTCTAGTTTTATAGGCAAATAAATTATCAATTAAATTTTCATATTACCAGTTTCTTGTTTTAAAATGATAATTTTTAGGCTTAACATGACAGTTGTTTCATTGTGGTAGGGTGTTGTAGCTTTTAACTTTTAAAATTCAGTGCTGCAGCTTCTAAACTAGTTGAGGCCACTGCATCTCTCTGGGACAGGGTGGTATTGATCAGCATTTAAAGCACTGTACATGTTTAATGACATTTGATATTGGTTAGGGATGACATGAACTATAAGTCTAGTTAATGTAATGTAAATTTTCAGGTATTTCACCAACATTTCAAGAAAGTTGGACTACAGTGAAAGAAGCTTCAGCAAATAACTGTCTTTTGGTTTTCAGGCAAGTGATTTCACTTATTAAATGTTCACGAGCAGTTTATTACCTAAGACTGTTGATACTCTTTAAACTTAATATGATGGTTGTTGCACTGTGGGATAATGTCCTAGTTTTAACATTTCATGTTTAAGGCAGCAGGTTCTTGACTAGTTGAGTCTGGTACATATGTTTGGGTTAGGGTAGTTCAGTTCAAGCTCTCAAGAATGGTACAGAGGTGTACTAACATTTAATATCAGTACATACGTTAGGATGTCATGAACTGGAAGTCTTGTGTTAACATTATGTCAGATGTTCACAAATTTAAAGATGGTGGTGGTCCATAGCAGCAAGCTTGAGGGAGCTGCAAAGTCTATAGACACAAGGATTTGGTTACATAACCAACTGTGAGTGTGACCATTGATAAGCAGTTTGAGATTTCATTATTTCCCCCTTCCCACCATTATTGTGTTGATTTCAGTAAAGTTTGCCATTACTATGATTATAAAGTTGAGAGCGGGCTAGTCTAAGCATTCTCGCCTGGCCAACCTGTGAATGCCTTAAACAGCATTGCATTTATCTATATCTTTACCTTAATACTACCTTTGACCTAAAACCTCACTGATTTAACTCATTCTCTTAAAGCCTTTGATGTATTTTATTATAAGCATTTCTTGTTATATTAAGCAAACCTTTATCTTATTTAATGATGAGAATTACCTTGGCATGAATAACAGTATTGGTAGCATTACAAGGCATTACTCACAGTGATCATAAATATCACTTTCATGTTTTAACAGGACCCATTGACATTGCTGCCGCAACCCCAGTACCAAAGAACAGGAGATCCCAATAGAACATGGAAAATATGAGTATATGACATCCAATTTGGTAAAAAGAATGATGCTAAGGTTATGGTGCATCATTATCAGGACAGTTTCCCCCAGATAATTATTTCATGGTCATATCCCATGGACAATTTCCTTGTAATATATAGAAATGTTAGACCAATAGGTAGTAATTCTATTAGAATAGATTAGTTTTTGATAGGTCAGGTTAGATAAAGTTAGATTAGGTTAAAGTTAATAGGGGATGACCATGAAGGAACTAGTTTGGGGGAATTTTCCTAGATAATTACTTAATCCATTGTCATCTACCACCTTGGCTGCTTAGATGAACTCTGACTCTAGAATACGGTGACCCCTTCACATGACAGATTGGGTCAAAGCCAGCAAGACCACATTCTTAAAAGTTTCTATGATCACCTATCATTTTTGGGTTTTCAGGCAAGTGATTTTATTATTTAAGTATTAATGTGAACAGTTTACTGCTTTAGAATGTTGATAGTTATGCTTAAAGATTGGACCTGGTTGTTGCATTGTGGTAGATTGTTTGAGCTCTAAAATTTCATATTGAAGGCTATAACTTTTAGACTAGATGAGGCTGTAGCATCTGATTGGGATAGTTTGGTGCAGGTTAAGCTTTCAAAAACAGTCCAGAGGTGTACAAACACTTAAAATCCACATGTACTGTAAGTCTCGCATTAACATCTCATAAATTTTCAGGTACTGCACCGTTACACCAGTGTTCCAAGAAAGGTGGACACCTTTCTGTTTAAGAGATATTGGAGTTTCTTGGTAGCAAGCTTGAGGAAGCTGCAAAGTCCACAGGCACAAGAATTTGGTTACATAACTAGCTGGCTTTTCAAAGGATACTATGCAATTTAGACTCAAGGTAAGCTTTGCAAAGGTCAGTAATAGTGTCTGTATGCAGGTGCTATTAGAGAGATTGCAGTAGAAAAATGTTGCTAAATATGTTTTAAATCAATTGCTAATGTGCTTTATCAACTGAGTGTGGCCATTGATATGCAGCTTGAAATTTCAGTTTTCCCCCCTCCCAACCATTGTAGTGTTGATTTCAGTAAAGTTTGCCATTGCCATGATTATAAAGTTGAGAGCTGGCTAGTCTAAGCATTCTAGACTGGCCAAACTGTGAATGCCATAAACAGCATTGCATTTATCAATATCTTTACCTTAATGCTGCCTTCTACTTTGACCAAAAACCTCACCGATTTAGCTCATTCTCTTGAAGCTTTCAGTGTATCTTATTATAATAAGCATTTCTTGTTATAGTAAGCAAACCTTTACTTTATTTTATGATGAGAATTACCTTGGCATGAATAACAATACTGGTAGCATTACAAGGTATTACTCATAATGATCATGAATATCTCTTTCATGTTTTAACAGGACCCATTGACATCTGCCACAACCTCAACACCAAATAACAGGAGATCCCAAGAGAAAATGGAAAATATAATTATATTATTGCTGACTTGGTAAAAAGAATGATGCTAAGGTTATGGTGCACCAGTATCAGGACAATCCCCCCTAGACAATTCTTTCGTGGTCACATCCCATGGACAATTTCCTTTTTATTATATAGAAATGATAGACCAATAGGTGGTAATTCTACTAGGTTAGATTAGTTTTTGATAGGTCAGGTTAGATCAAGTTAGATTAGGTTAAAGGTAAAGGGGATGTCCATGAAGGAACTGGTGTGGGTGAATTTTCCTAGATAATTACAGAATCTTTTGTCATCTACTACCGTGTCTACTTAGATGAACTTTGACCCTAGAATGCAGTGACCCCTGCACATGACAGATTGGGTCAAAGCCAACATGCCAGCAGTATTAAAAGTTCCTGTGATCACCCATCACTTTTAGGTTTTCAGGCAAGTGATTTTATTATTTAAGTATTAATATGAACAGTTTATTGCTTCAGAATGTTGTTACTTATTATGCTTAATGATTGGACCTGGTTGTTGCATTGTGGTAGATTGTTTGAGCTGTAAAATTTCATATTCAAGACTATAACTTTAGACTAGATGAGGCTGCTGCATCTGATTGGGATAGGTTGTTATAGGTAAAGCTTCCAAAAACAGTTCGGAGGTGTACAAACACTTAAAATCCTCATGTACTGTAAGTCTCGCATTAACATCACATAAATTTTCAGGTACTGCACTATTACACCAACATTCCAAGAAAGGTGGACCCCTTGCTGTTTCAAAGATGTTGGAGGTTCTTTGTAGCAGGCTTGAGGAAGCTGCAAAGTCTACAGGCACAAGGATTTGGTTACGTAACCAGCTGGCTTTTCAAAGGATGCTACGCAATACAGACTCAAAGTAAGCTTTGCAAAGGTCAATGATAATATTTTCATGCAGGTGCCATAACAGAGATTGCGGTAGAAAAATGTTGCTTAATATGTTTTTCATCAGTTGCTAATGTGCTTTTATCAACTAAGCATGGACATTGATGAGCAGTTAGAGATTTCATTTTTTCCTCCTGACTATTGTAGTGTTGATTTCAGTAAAGTTTGCCATTGCTATGATTATAAAGTTGAGAGCAGGCTAGTCTAAGCAATCTAGGCTAGCCAAACTGTGAATGCCATAAACAGCATTGCATTCATCAATATCTTTACCTTAATACTACCTTCTACTCTGACCTAAAATCTCGCCAATTTAATTTATTCTCCTGAAGCTTTTAATGTATATCATTATAAACGTTTCTTGTTATATTAAGCAAACATTTATCTTCTTTAATGATGAGAATTACCTTGGCATGAATAACAGTATTGGTAGCATTACAAGGCATTGACATCTGCTGCCACAACCCTAGTACCAAAGAACAGGAGATCCCAAGAGAACATGGAAAATATGAGTATATGACATTCAACATGTTAAAAAGAATGATGCTGAGGTTATGGTGCACCAGTATCAGGACAGTTCCCCCCAGACAATTCTTTCATGGTCACATCCCACGGACAATTTCCTTGTATTTTATGGAAATGATAGACCAATAGGTGTTAATTCTATTAGGATAGATTAGTTTTTGATAGGTCAGGTTAAATTAAGTTTGATTAGGTTAAAGGTAAAGGGGATGACCATGAAGGAACTGATGTGGGGGAATTTTCCTAGATAATTACATAATCCATTGTCATCTACCACCTTGGCTGCTTAGATGAACTTTGACCTTAGAATATAGTGACCTCTGCACATGACAGATTGGGTCAAAGCCAACAAAACCACAGTATTAAGAGTTTCTTTGATCATCTATCATTTTTGGGTTTTTAGGGAAGTGATTTTATTATTTATGTATTAGTATGAGCAGTTTATTGCTTTAGAATGTTGATACTTATTATGCTTAATGATATGACCTGGTTGTTGCATTGTGGTATTGTTTGAGCTCTAAGATTTTATATTGAAGGCTATAACTTTTAGACGATGAGGCTTCTGCATCTGATTGGGATAGGTTGGTGCAGGTCAAGCTTTCAAAAACAGTTCAGGGGTGTACAAAGATTTAAGATCAACATGTACAGTAATTCTCGCATTAACATCTCATAAATTTTCAGGTACTGCACCATTACACAAACATTCCAAGAAAGGTGGAACTTTTCTGTTTAAGAGATATTGGAAGTTCATGGTGGCAAGCTTGAGTAAGATGTAAAGCCCAGGGAGGCGCTGATTTCATAACCACTTGGGTTTAATAAAGTATACTAAGCACTTGAGACATCATACAGCCAGTGCATATTTTAGCCCTGATAGGTAATTCCCCAAAAGTGCATAAAATATATGATGATTGATATTAGGAAAGAAACATTTGTGCAAAAGTGAGTAATGTTTTGGGCCTTTGCAGATTGTATTGGATGAGAATCTTTGCCATGAATATAACACCATCTTTCCCAGACAAGAGGCAGAACACAGGCAGTTTAAACAAAATACAGTTGAACATTCATATCCTTAGAACAAGTTTGGTTTTACTGAAAGTGATGTCGAATTTTGGACAGAGAAATGGACTAACCCTGCTCAGCTTCCTAGATGGCCATGGCAGGGGAGTGAATGAAGAGAGCAACTAAAACACAAGAATGAATGAACTGTCACCTTCTGACATTGTTTTGGAGTTGTCATAAAAATTTGTCAGCTTGACATCTAAACTTTTGGTCTTTTGTGTACAGACTACAGTAGTTTTAAATTAAGAATCCTGTGAATTTTTTGCTGTACAAGAAATTTTGATATTTGAATTTAAGGCTATATATCTAGTTAAGTTTAAAGATTTTCAGTGAATCATCAGACCTAGTAGCAGTACTTGGTGACAGTGATAATTACTGAATTAAAAGTGTTATTGTAAAAAAGTATATGCAATAAATGAAATATACCTTTACAAGTTAGATTCCTTTTTAAATGTACCTTAGTTGGGATGTTCTTGGTCGCTGTAAGAACTTTAAGAGCTCGTTGATTGATACATTAACATCTTTTGCATGATCTGAGGACAAACTTATCTGAATCAATTAATTACTCCCTGAAAATATGGTTTTTAAGAGTATGATAATCTTAGTCAAATGTATCACAAATGATAGAAGCTATACGTCTTTTATTAAGAGTGAATATGGAACTTATCGAGCTAGTTTGGTATTTTTGGAGATGGAATAGCTTTGATATTTGAATTCTCTTGAAATAATAAACTACAAAGACTAGATTTTCATACTGATCAGTTCAAAAGGTTTATTTTTTTTTTTTTTTTTTTTTCATACATATTCGCCTTTTCCCGCGTTAGCGAGGTAGCGTTAAGAACAGAGGACT
>JAYMFT010379252.1:0-20740 GCA_038088735.1 Panulirus argus | reverse complement strand
AGGTGCACCATTGCTGCATCATAATGCCGATCACGTGAACGTGTCTCGAGAAATTCTGCAGGCTTGGTCTCCCTTGCATCTGAACTCATGAACATCTGCACAACTTTCATTCTTTCCCAAACTCTGTTATGTTTCCCCCGCCTGGTCCTCCTCCTCCTCCTCCTCCTCCTCCTCCTCCTCTGCAACACAGGTGGTTACTGGAAAAGGCACAGAAAACCCCCGGGCCCTCTCGCACCACCTGTCGAGAGGCGATCTTCTCTCTGATCTTCCGAATTCTCTGCAGCAATCACCTGGACCTCATCCACTAGGTCCGGATGAAGCTACTGCACCTCCTTTGCCACCATCATCTCCCGCCACCTGATATCCCTCCTCCCCGAGTTGCAGTTTGACACCAACAGCCTTCATCGAGCCCAATCGATCTCATGCAGACGGCTACAAGAACAGCTGCATCTAAATCATTACGAGCATCACCATCATCAATCAGTAGACGCTTTATCATTTTACACGAGCATATGTGTGAAAATTATCTCTTTAACCCTCTATCCTATTTTTCATAGCTCCAGTGTTTCTGTTGTAATTTCCCTCTGTATTTTTAGCCCTTGGCTGCAGATAGTTCCATAAATCTTTGATTATTATTACACACACACAAACACACTACGCAAGTTAATTTTTTTTCCTCGTCTGAAACCACGCGAGGAAGATGCCCTTCGTGTGACTCCTCCAGCCTTAGCTCTTCTGCCCATTTACATTTCTTCCGTCTGCTGCCCTTCTCATGGTCCTCAGCCATGCTGGACGCGCTCCTCCCATTCTTCTGGTCCCATCCGGTTCCCAGGCCAGTGAGTCCCTCCCTTTTTTTTTCGTAGTCTTTCCGGGTCTTGTCGAAGGGACATGTCTTAAGTCCCTCCATACAGACATTATGAAGGCATCAGCATATGGACCCCCTCGGTAAATTCGCTCTTGGATTCTCTCTTGCTCTTGAAGGTTTTGTCCCCATATCTCCGGAATTGCGGTAGTATGTTGTGGCAGTGAGGGTCCTGACCATTAGATGAGACACATTTCACCAGTGAGTTATACAGACGAGTAATTATGAGGGTAATCATGGTGATAGGTCTCATTTTTTCTGTATTATGGCTCATGATTGGCTTTTTCTTTTTTTAAGCCTCGGTAAATTATTATTGTTCTTTGAGTGAGCCATTGTTTGAGGCCTTGACCTCCCTGACAGTGAGAGGAGGGAGAGAAGAGAAGGGTAGGGAGAGGGAGAGGGAGGTACTGCTACCTGCGAGTCCCTGTGACTGAGGTTCTGCCCAGGGTAGGGACGGAGCGTAGCACTCACTGGGTAAATCGGGCTTGGTGGACGGTGCTGTTTTGCCTTCCGATGTCAGTCTTTGGTTCATGTGGTACCTTTCTTCAACCAGCTGTCGAGTTTCTCTTTGAAGGTTTCCTTACTCACTTCGGCCACGTTCCTTATCTCACTTGGTCACGTATATTGGTTAGTCTTTTCCCCTGGTGTTCAAAGAGTACTCACTTATTTAGTTTTGCTTCTTGTATAATGCGTTGAACAGGTACACAATCGTCCTTTGGTTTTTCGTGGAAAAGATTCTCGTTATCGTACCACCCGTTGCTTGGCTTTTTCGAAGTTATATGCTGCAGTTAATTCAATTGTCTTATGATCCATTACGCATGCCCTGTTAGCCCTCTTTGCCTGGGGAAAGTACCGTGTTCCTTGCGATGATAAGATCTGTCACGTTATATCCTTTCCTTTGTCCATGGTTCGCCTAGACCAGGTTGAATGACTCAGAAATAACCTCTTAAGTTCTCATTAATTTCGCGATCGTCTGTAGCTTAATTTGTAGTTGTGTCTACATTCATTTTCTCGTACTTCGTCGTCCCGCACTGTAAATTGGGAAAGTCACGAGACCACATATCAGTTCATGGTTCTCAGTTCCCTCAGCATGTCATTAAGATCATTTTGCTTGGCTTTTGGTGATATTTACGGTACTGCGCTTATTCTGTGTATACCTAGAAAGCTCGCTGCAGTTAGCTGACATTTATCGTGAGTTATCTTCTCTGTCCGTGTTTCTTGTTTATTGTGGACATTTTACGACACCAGCCTCTTCGATGCTAACGCTTAACAGCATAGAGTGTTTCATATTGTTCTAAGTGTGTTTCTTATATCACTTTTTCACCGAGTCATGTTTCTGTCGTGTTAAACAGTATTGTATTGTTATCCTTGGTTTGTCTATTAAGAAAGAAATGTTTGTTTTGGACATCTCTGTTATTAAGCTTTGTACATTTTGTAATCATTATCTGCCAGTGGATCTCGTGTTATTTCCTCTGCCGTACGTTGGCCTTTATTTGTTTTTATCCCATCCGTTCCTTTAGTTCTGTTGCCTCTTCTGTCATTTAGAGATATTTCACTTCCATTTTCCGTAGAGGAGTTCTCTGCGTCACAGACCTGTTGCTAATCTTCTGTATCTGTTCTCAATCCTGTAGCGATTTTTCATAATGGGGGAGAGGGAAGGAGGAGGGGAGAGGGAGGGAGGGAGGGAGAGTGTATGGATGGAGCCGGGGAAATGGAGGGAGAGAGAGTTGGATGGATGGCGTCAGTGTAGTGTAAGTGATCACCCTGGAGCCTGTCTGGAGGTGGATCTTGCAGGATGCAATAGTGAGGGTGTTAAGATGGAAGAAGCTGGAGTGTCCAGGATGCATATGCAAAAGAAGGGATTACGTCGTAAGGTGTCGCAATTCTTTTTTTCAATGTATAAATCATCGGGTCGAGGGTGTAGTGTATAGTGTGTCTTTGTGGAGGATGAAATATGTTGTGTGGAGGTTGCAGTGTGTTTGGTGGAAGATGTATTGTGTTGTGTGTGCATACGGTGGGTCGTGTTGTGTGGAGGGAGAGTGTATCGTGCTGCGTGGAGGGTGTATTACTTTGTTTGGGGTGAGTGGCGTTGTGCGGGCCAGCGGGGAGGGAGGCCGTTGTCCGTGTGGCGGTGCTGATCTGGGGGCTTGTGCTGTAATTGGCTGGGATTAGACTAATTCTGGGCGGCGGGATGAAGCAATGTCTGGGCGGCGACAGCGGCGGCCCGGGCAAGGTGGTGATCGCCCACCCTCGCTGACACGGCCCACCCACCCACCAACAGACCTCGGGGGTTGGAGTCAGTTCTTGTGGTCAACAGTCTGTTTCATCTCCGTCTGATAAATCCATACTTTACCCTTCGCCCGTTACTGGTTACATAATTCAATCACTGTGGCCCAAGCCCCCTTAGACCCTTCGCGCCGCCGGCCGTCGGAGGGGCAGGCGCACGCCTTATATTTGGCAGCTTTTTTGCAACAGAAATATAAAACCACCCGCTCTGAAAACTCCACATTTTATAACTGTTCACAGATATTCATAAATGTATATTTTAATAACGTAAGCTAAACACTTTGTGTTTTGGGTTACGTAATGCTTTAGTTAAAGGGAAGACATCATCATGAATAATGGGTTTTGTCGACCTGGTGGTGTATGAGCGTGCGAGTGAACAGGATGGTAATGTACGCTGTACAGAGTTGTACAAGGTGCGATGAACCAGGTTATGCTCACACAAACCTCAGTAGTGTTTTATTTCTTCTTGATTGGCGTCCTTCCAGAACGCCGTGAAGACAAATGGTAC
This sequence comes from Panulirus argus, assembly GCA_038088735.1. NCBI lineage: Eukaryota > Metazoa > Arthropoda > Malacostraca > Decapoda > Palinuridae > Panulirus > Panulirus argus. The sequence continues at coordinate 17,084 of JAYMFT010379252.1, read as the reverse complement.
AGTCGGGAAGACATGTGTATTGTTTGCATACTTTTGAAAAGCTTTTCAGGATTTGTGCGAGTCTGTTACCCTCGTGCATTAACCGATTGATCACGACGGTACAAAGGCTGAGCAGAACGGTACGTACCGTGGGTCTGATGACCTGACCTGTCGCCTGATCAGAGGCAGGCCGTTGTACGCGGCGCTCGTATCGTTGTGCTCAGGGGTCTTATTATTACGCTCAGGTGATCCAGGCATCGTATTCGAGCCTCCTGACGTATTCATAGGCTGGGCTAGATAGAGTAGGCTAGGCAACCCTGGGCTATATTGGGGTAGGTTAGGAGGGAGGAGGAATACACCAAACATAACGTAACCTATCCCAACCTAAGCTAGTTTAGAAAAAATTGGAATTAATTTTTAAATGTGATGTCATCTATCTAATCAGTACCCATCGGGAAAATCTCATGATGGAAACAGCCCACGTAACAGGCCACCTTGCGCTGTTTTAACGGATATGTCCCGGATTTTGAGTTTGGACGTGGCACTCTCGTGAAACGCAGCTGCACGCGCGAGAAGTCTGTTGATAAGAGTAGTCTCAGAGGCTCTTATCCTGTACTACACACACTAAATAAAGGAAGCTAATCCCTGTGTTATCGTCGGATTTGGTGTCTTGATCGCCCCGCGTTAGTTGCACCGGCTGGGGTAGCGCGGGATGCACGGGGAAGAGCGCCATTATTTCCCCGTGAGGGTAGAGTGTTAGGGGTGGAAGGCAGAGCGGCGGCGGGTATTCTCGGGCTGGTGGAATAATGCTGTGATTCCGGCGTGGGTCGCCTGGCGGCATATCATGGTCTCCAGAACCGTCCCATCTAGGGTTGTTGGCCGGCTTGGGTGGGTTGTTATATGCTGCTGTATAGGAAACGTTGATCTCCTGTAGCACAACGGTACGATTCTTGATCGCGACGGTACAACCCTTGAGCCACTGTGGTGCAGCCGTTAAGCTCGCCGGTACGACTTTTGGGTGTGATAGCCTGGCCTTTGACCCGACCCCCTAAAAGAGCCAGGTCACTATGCCCATGGATCGTACCGTGGAGCTGAATATGACGAGGAGGAACATATTTGTTTTATTGTCGTACCATTAATATATATATATATATATATATATATATATATATATATATATATATTTATTTGTTTATTTATTTATTTATTTATTTATTTATATGTAGTCACAGGTTTGTTTAAACCAAACACTTTATCCCTGTACACACTCTCCAGCTCTATAACCTGAATATCATCACTATCATCTCTTCAGGGCTGCTGCCAGCCAGGGGTTAGTAGTAGTGGGCTGTCATGTGAGTGTGTTTGACCCGTATGAGAATCCATTGGGAGGCAGTTGGCTGGTGTGTGGGCACAGATGACGGTACGAAAGGTTGGATCCGGGTGGTTGGGGAGGGTCTGCCGGCTCACCCTCCCCTCGGGTAAACAATTGGGGGGGGGGGGAGACAGGATCAGGAAGATATTCATGCGTGAGTAGCCGAGTGAGGGGATGGGAGTGAGGCTGCATGAATGAGGACGACCGGTGGAGTGGACGGGAGTGGCCAGGGATTTATTTACACATTCACGACACTGGTAATGTAAACAGATTCCTGGGAGATGGGAAAGAAAAATGGGAACGATTTTTTTTTTCCGTGAGAATAAATTTAGTCGGATATCCTAGGATGGTTCCGGAGGTCCTCTACCGCCCACAGCTCGGCGTGGGGTCCTTTCCTCACCTTACGTATGCCTAACGATGGTTTCGGAGGTCTTCTGCCCCAACAGCTCCGTTTAGGACCAAGCTTGTCTTCTTATCCCACTGCTCACTCAAGCTGTTGGTGACCGCAGCCCGCAGGTATACATACCCACACCACCACATCCTGTCTAGTCTCATTCCCCCTCCCCCCCCCCCCTAGTCAGGCGTCTAGCTGCTGAGATAGAGTGATGATGATGTAGCGGTAGTGATGCCACAGTACCCTCCCTCACCGTGTACATTTACCTGGTAATTGTCCTAAGAATGGGCGCCTTGGATACGGTCTTTGAGGACAGTGATCATCAGGCGGCTCTCGTATATTTAGGCATACGCCAGGTAAGGTGTATGTTGTGTGTTATGATTGTTCGTGTGGATTTAGAAGACAACGTCGGCCGCGAATCCGTGCCATCTGCTGTAGTAATCCTGGGATCAAGGAGCTCTTCCTAGGAAAAAAAACTTGCTATTGATTTTTTTGGCGCAAAATTGCAACGAATTTGTTATGCACTCCTACACAACTACAAGTTCCGTGTGTGTGAGAGGAACCAGTAGGTTTTTCGGTAGTGTCATAGTGACAGAAGATATTTTAAGTCCTCAGAGTTCTTTGCAAGTTTCGTCATTACCCAAACGCCTTCATAGAAAAATTATATCACCCACCAGTCGACGATCACGTGTTATACAGTGACATTATTGAAATACATAGTGTTTGGACGAGGGCTCGACCCACGACCCATGTACACATACAGACTGTGGACCGTCGGTCAACAGATGTTTCGTGCCGTAACTTAAGTCGTGTTTAGAGCCCAACGTCGACTTTAAACAGGTTTGTCACAGTACAAATGAGTGCTGGAATAGAAACCCAGGGCAAAAAGTCAAGTTCTCCCACAGTTTGATGTGATAACATCAGGAAAGTGGAAGTCTCTGACCGCCGACCACATGATCTGATTTCAGTGTTACTTTTTTTATTATTATTTCTTCTTGGAGCGCTCTGTGGCCGACCGTCCATGGCAGGAGGGGCTACCAAATTGAGTTTTCTCTAAAAAAAGATATATATATATATATATATATATATATATATATATATAATGGTAGATGTCTGGAGCTGTTTGCTCTGCAAATGGAGAGGTTCTCAAGTTTGGTGTTGTTTTCTATGATTTTTCCATCGTGGGCGTGTCGTTAATGTGACGTAGTATGTTGTGGGTAGTTTTGAAGTTGCCCACCAGTCGTCATATGAATCAGTGCAGGAATTAATTTCAGTCTTTCAGTGATATCACTTGATTCACATCATTTGAAGATTTTGAAAACCTCGGTTGTTAATAAATCAGTGCTTCACAACTTTCACAACCCAACCCTCTTGACACATGTCCTCCCTGCTTTTGGACGTGTGTGTATGATGTTGCAGTTTGCAATCTGTGCCACACGCGCCTTGTAATCTTTATACTTGTGTATCTGTTATGGCTGACGAGCCTTTTGTGTTCCTTCGGTCGGCAAACCACTCGAGAGAGAGATTTTTGTTAGTTCTGTATGATTGAAGTCCAGGGATGTTTTGGGGGAAATATGAATGATGTAACATTTCTTGTTGGTGAGTCGTCGGTGGTGGTGGTGGAGGCAGTGTTGGGAAAGTTTTGTGCTGGGGTTTTCTGGTGTTGTGCCTCGCCCAGCTTGGCGGTGGTAGGGAAATTCTTATCCTCGTGTTATGTAAGTCTTCGTTTCCTTCATCTCTAAGAAAAAAAAGAAATAGGCAGTGAAGGTCAGTGACTAGTCTGTATGCTCTCAACTTTCTCTCTCCATTCCAGTTTATGTTTACCTACATTGTCAACTTTGTCTCGTTCCCGCTGGTGTGTGGCGTAAGTGTGGTTCAGGGTATTCGTCTCAAGGTGTGTGTGTGTGTGTATGTGTTTGCCCTGCCACCCTATGAACTCGGCATTATACGAGAACGTATCCAAATTGCAACAATTTCTCGTGCTGAAATTTTATAAGGTCACACCTTACCCCCACATCCTCCATCAGCCGCTCGTAACCGGCACGTGCTGAACACAGAGTAAGCAGACAGTGTTGTATGGATGGATCCCCGAAAAACCATCGCCAGATGTGGTTAAGGTGTATTTATATTTTCCACGTAGGGTTCTGTATCCCTCCTCTGTATAGCTCCACCTCATTCCTTTCCCCCGATGCATCCTGACCCGTATTTTCAGTCACCATTTTGAGTGGGTGCTGTTTCCTTCATCTCCACGCTGTTGTCTTCATGATAATTCCGTGGCAGAGCTTAGAAGTAGAGTGCACAGTCTTACAGTCTGTTTGCATTCTTTAAGTACACTTCCTTTGTTACGGGGCGAGAGAGTTTTACACTCGTGTTGCCCCCGTCTCGTAGCCCTGCATGTGTACCATTACACGCACTATGGCTTAGATATATGTACGTGGGTATATAACCCAGTCGTCAGGATTGTTAAAAGGCCGTGTTTAGAGAGCGAGGCTTACCGGAGACTGTCGTGTTTTCGCTCATGTGTGGCAGGGCTAGGCTGTTTGCCCGGGTGGAATGACGCCTCACGTGCAGCGGAAGCTACCAACGCCCACGTCACTTCGAAAGCATTTTTGGCTTTCTTCTTCAGCCGCCGGTGTCGCACAGACGCTAAGCAATACTACGTTACTGAATGTACGCGATGGTGGCAGTGTGCTTGGAGAGCATGAAATATAGCTGCTGGTAGAGTGCTTGATGCATGTGACTGAGATTAGGTTGAAATCTGTTTTGACTGTGTATTTATAAACGAAGTTAATAGTGGGTTGAGCATCGCGGATAAATATGCCCGTTAGCGAAAGCATTGTTCCCCAAGCTGTTAGTGAGTAAATATTATGCGAAAGGCGATCCCTGTGCTAGGCATTGTCTGCGAAGCGAGCCGTGAATGACGTTATGCTGGAGTGGACCCCTTAGCGAGCGTGTGTATACAGAGGTGCCCGTGATCGAGCACACTGCACAAGGGGGGCGGCCGTTGAGTGAGCATTATGCGCAAGGGTCTCCTGAACGAGCATTGTGTGCAAACAAACCCCCCCAAAAAAGACTATTATACACCACGTTTCCTGAATTAACGGAGCGTTGCCATCCTGGATGAACGGGGAAAATGCAATAGTTCAATAGGGTAGACCTGTGACTGGATACACCGTTCGTAAATTGATTGAGAAAAACCCATTATTTAACTTCCTAAACTCCATTTAATATCGTCCGACCTGCGCAAAGAAGGAAGCCTGATGAAAAGATACCAGTAAGGAATATTCTTTAATTTGAAGACGTAATATAAATCAGTGTATAGTGAGTTTAAGGACATTTTCAGTGCTGTCGGCATAACAGAAACCATCTTTGTGCTTCACTACCGAAGAAATATGGATGATAGACTTTCCTCTGAGCGCTCACGAGAGGGGCCTCTGACGGCCTTCCCGAGTATTGTGCCTCAGGACCAGTCGTGAAGGGGCTTTGCCTACAACAGGACTCACAGTTCGTCTGTTCAAAGGAGGGAAGAGAATCCTTAGTAACTGTAGGATAGTTTTTTGTAAGAGCATCGAGGAAAGGGGATGGCGGAGTATACTGGGTGGAGCAGGTTACACAGGCCGGGACCAACGCGGCTTCACAGTTGGACAAGTCTGTCCTTCGCAGCTGCCGCTCCGCCATTATGGTAATCTCCTTGAGACCGTTGTTTGGGGGAAATAAAGAATGGTAATGTTATTTACACAGACTTAGCGAAGGTCCTTTGTACAGACGTGATAATGTATGGTGTACACACACACGCAGAATGACTAGCAAATTAAGGTAATAGAGCATTAGATTTCTAACCAGATACAAACTCACGCCTTTAGGGAACTGTTTTTCCATAGATATTACTGTTTCACGATAGTAACGCACTGGACAACAATGTATATATATATTTTTCAGTTTTAGGTAATACCAGAATTAGTACGGTGCCTCATCGACTTGTGATAATGGAAACCTGTAAAAAGTTATCGACCAAGTCTTATTAGTGGTTCTCTTAAGATAGCGCGATGCTCTATTTTATTCCTCGTAACGGAAAGGAAACCATGAAATCATCTCATGGAAAACCAAACGGGGACACAGGACTGGTAACCGAGCGGTGGTCACGGGTGACATCACCTCCAGAGAAACGCTGCAGAGGAAGTGTCGAAACTGCGAAGATAACAGAATGGGGTAATGAGGACTGTTCAGAACGAGTGAAGCAATCCAAGAGATTACAGTTCATGACACAGACACTTGTACTGTCCCGACTGGAGTGGGGAAGATACTGGGTAATAGAAATCGTTATAGGTCCCTGTCATCGGTAGCAGTTCGGTTAACCTATGAATTTCTGCACAGGAGTAAGTTAACAGAAAATGGGCTTGAGATGTAGAGGAATCTCTGGCAAAACTCTGCGTCAAAGGACTACGCCCTGGGGAAGGTTTTGGACTTTAGTAAAGTAGCAAACGTCTTCCTCAAAGATCTACCTCTTCGGTCTGTGTTCCCAGCGTATTATATATAGCAAGTTCAGCAGGACGCAGATCGATAGAACAGACCATGATTAAGAAATGCTTGGTGGTGGACTCTGCCGGGACTGTGGCCCACTGTTCAGATTGTACATTACAAGACAGCCTTTTCAACACAGATGCAGTCTTTTCCTACAATTGTTACTAAACTCTGAACACTTTTTGTGTAGCAGTTATAAGTAAAGGCTCTTTTATCCCAAGTGAAAATCTACTCACGCCTTGGGAAGGGATCGTAAGGAACAATCATACTGTAAGGCAACGCACACCGTCTCTTTTACGTTGTTTATACCACCACCCTCACCATCTCGGCCTCTCTACGACGTCCTCCCCCCACTCTAGCCCCTCGCCATGAGGATCATCACCATGCTCCTCTTATCGATGGTGGTGAGGATGGTTAAGTTTCCTCACCCATCTCGGCTCACGTTAAGGGCCGCCAACCTACTCCACTACTTCCCTCCCTCCCTCCCTCCCTCTCCCACTTACTACTACATCTCTCAGCTCCAGCCTCCATTCAGGTCAGGCTCCCACTCCAGACGACACCCACCAGCCGCAGCTGCTACTCACCTTTATGTCGTAGGGAACCTTTTTATTTTCAAGATCCCTGTTAGCTGTAAAAGGGGTCTCTCTCTCTCTCTCTCTCTCTCTCTCTCTCTCTCTCATATCCGTGCTTGTATTGGCCTTTATCCAGTCAAGCACGACATTACCTCGGGTATGATGTCCTGGATTTTTTTTTTTTTTTTTAACCCGGAGCCAGGAAGGGTCAGGCTGTCATACTCACCCGAGGTCGGACCGTCGTGCTGAGGGTCCGTGCTGTCGTGCTCAGGGGTCGAACTGTCGTGCTAATTCCTCGTCCCGTCGTGCTCAGGGAATGCGCGATGGTACTTCAGATTTGTACCGCCCTGCTCAGGGGCTGCACCATCGTGTTCAAGGATCGTACCGTCTTGCTGAAGAGGTTAATATAGCGTGGCGAGGCTTGGAGCCTGGAAGACTTTAGAATGCCTTTAAAAAGGTTTCGGATCTTCTCTCCTTTGTGTAATTAACCAACCTTGTGGGTATTAATCATGTTGTTAATTACGACCTGACAGCCGCCTTGGCCGTTGCTGCTGCAGGTACTCGTTTTTGTTTTCGTTGCTGTTGCCTCTGTCTAACTACACTCTTGCTTGTGTGAACGGCTTCTCTGCCGAGGCAAGGGAAGAGCTCTATCGCCACTTAGATAAGTAAAAATGATAATGATGATGATAATAATAATGATAAATAATAATAATAATGATAATGAAAATTATAATAGTAATGCTAATAATGATAATGATAATAATTATAATAATGAGAATGAAAATGATAATAGTAATGATAATAATAATGATAATAATAATAATAATAATATTAATAATTATAATGATAGTAATAATAATGATAATAACGTTAGCATGATTGACTTATGAGAGAGAACGCTGTCGAAACAAAGCATATTTACGCAGAAGACTCCTGGAATTCTGTGTAAAGAAATGGAGACCGCTTTTTGCACGAGCACTTACCGTCCTTTGGACGAGTGTTCGAGACTGACCCAAACGTCGCACGGCGAATTCCGCAGACGGGGAAGCATACACAAAATATCACCGACCGATGGGACCGACGTCGTGCGTTGCTAAAATCTTCGGAAGGGACCAACGACGTAAAGTAACTGACCTTAAGGAGTGAGATAATCTACATAGCGCAGGACAACATGGTTTCAAGGCGGGGAATTCTTGCCTGCCTCGTTGCTCAACAGCTGTGATAAGACTGTTGAGGCTATGGTGAACAAACAAACTGCTGATGTGATATACATAGATTCTGCAAAAAAAAATAATGATAAATGATCACATTGTTAATCTGGCTGGTGTCCGGTGCCTCTAACGATGGAGACCTCAGTCTCCCGAGGAACTGTATATTACATTCCTTCCGTTCCTCGTTCTCATATCCGACTCTGACTCAAGAAGTACGGGCCATGTTTTCACGTTACCCTCTGCAGATGGTGATAGAGTACACGATACTTAGATGACACTAGATGATGTGGTCAGTTACGTAAGGATGTGCATTACGGTGATTTGACTTTCAGCTGCTTATTGATGTTTATCAAGATTTTGCTCCAATCTTTCTTTCCTCTCCGTCTGTCCATATAATGAGAGCAGGTCTCCTCTGTCTGTGTATCCATCCATCTATCCAAGTGTCTAACAAGGAAAGCAATTCCACCCTAAGGAGCTGGGCTTCCCCGCTGTTTTTCCCAGCCTGTACTCACCGATTATTGCGAGACGTGCAGTGGGCTCCTGCGTTTCTCAGGCTGTACCGTTTGGAGTTTCGACCTTCAATGATTAGAAGCTGTGGTCAGTGTCGCGAAGTCCCTCGCGTGCCCTCTGCTGTAGTATGGTTTGGCCATCAAGTACTCAGTCGTGCATTTGTATTACTGGCAGAGTTTCTGGCTGTAAGCTAAATTTTCAAGTGTAAATTTTTCTGTGTCATCCCTCATCTTAATTATCTTACTTCTTTATGAAGTTTTTAATGTCTTTCTGTATTTTCAACCTTGTACTCGAAGTATTTTTCTTTCTCCGTAATAGAGGCCTCCATGTGGTTACTAGAGCAGAGTGGGATGAGGGTTGTGGTTAGGGAGTTAGTCAGGAGTTGAAGGGGAGGGTGTCAGCAAGTAAGTTTAGGCAGTGGGCGTAGGGAAGCATGTCAGGTGTCAGCGGGTAAGTGTGGGCAGTGGGCGGAGGGGAGGGTGGTAATGTGGTGAGCCTCACGGTGTCGGGTTATCCGGGGATGTGGTCGTCTGGCAGGCTGTTGGGTGCAGGTGTCATGACATCGGTGGCCCTCCCACCCTCCGGCGTGTCATGGCACCGCTGGGACTCCAGCCAGACACTGGTGGAGCTCCACTGGGTCTTCAGCAGTGGTGGTGGCGCTGCGTGCCCATCATCACCCCAACAGCAGCAGCAGCAGCAGCCTTGCCCTTGTCTCTCCACCTTTATCCGCTTTGGCTGCCTCACCAGCAGCTGTTCTCCCAGTATCCATGATAGGTATTGCCTCTCTGACCTTTGACAGACTACGTGTATGTGCTCTTCACATCCCAGCGCCGAGGGGAAAAAATGTATTTACTTTCAGTGTGTTTTCGTGCGAAATGATCGCTCCTGTATGATATTTAATGAAATGATTGCTCCCGTATGATAATTAATGACGCCATTGTCAGGAGGGTGGAGGACGTGTTGCTTTGTACCCGTCCCTCCGTGTGTGTGTGTGTGTGTGCATGTGTTCCTCCCCGTGGATGGTGTATAGTTGCTTTATTGTGAATATCTATAGATTAAATTGGGATCGTGTAGGTCTGTCCCCTTAATTCTGGATATAGGCAGGTGACTTTACGATGGCCATAAATTAGTTTTTACAAAAATTATCATTTGATGATCTTATATATTTTTCAATCCTTTATTGTCGCGAGTAAACATATTTGGATTTTTCATCAATCAGTCAGCTGTATGGACTCCAGTGGCTGCCATTTACGTACGTGGTGGAGACATCGTGGTCTTCCCAGATGGCAGTCTGTAGCTTAGTGTATAATGTCGTTGACCACAACTTATCGGTGGGTCAGCGAAAGTCAAACTCTCTGGTGTAATTTCTGTGGATACGTAGTGAAAAGTTGTAGCATTGTATGTGCATCCTTCATGATATATTTATATATATATATATTCCATGTCTTTTTCTCCATAGTGGGATATTTTCCAACTCTCTGGAGTTACATATAGTGGGAGCTTCCTCTCCAGGGGCATGTTAAGTGCTCGTTCTGCTTGGAGTCTTGCGTTGCATCATATAGACCCAGAGTTCCTCGAACCTGGTCACGGCGCGGAACGCGAGGGACACTTTGTCAGCTGCCTCTCTTAGACTCGGGTGGATGTATGTGAACCATGAGAGGCCCTCTTTCAGGTAGAGTTCGGCGGGGGATCATTGTTGTCACTCAGCTCGCTGACACGTATACACACACTGCTTTATCAGTAAAGCGCATATCTATTTTTCCACTGTGATAAGTGTTCTTATAGGTACCCAGTGTTAGAGGAGGTCCTAGACACGAAATTACCCTATTATCATCATTATATTTTTCTTTTACCGTATTATAAAGAACATATGTCTGCTCATATGAACGTTAGTACGAGATGTTTACTCACCAGCCAGTCTTTCTCTCCCTTTTTACTGTTTCAGGTTTGGCCAGGCAGATCCGAGAGACGGTAGGGTATCTCCCCTAAAGCCAAGTACAAGGGAACACACTGTAAACATCCGCGGCCGTAATCTCTCCAAATCACTAAGTGTAAACAGAGACATTATGGATCGCCAAGTGAGGAGCTTGAAAGTCTCGCGGGACAAATATACCGACTCAGTTTACCGGACCAGCCTGAGCCAGCAGGTTGTGGGAAGGTGCGTAGCCATGCGGGCCGCAGCCTCAAACAGCCTGACTTACCGATGGAGCAACAGTGCAAGACGGTGCCAGAAACAGCTGTTACAAAGAGCTTTAAATGAGAAGAAATCGATAATTGATTAGAGAAATGATTGAGTGTTGATTTTAGCTCTCAGTAAAGTTGACCGGGACTAATGATTTCGGATGGCATTGCCTCAGAAGTTGGTACAAGACAAATGAACTGGGTAATAAAGAAGAGTGAAAGGACAGTTTGGTGGCTTTATTAGCAGAGTTGCTCTGGTACTGCGACAGAATGGGGGTAAAACACGCGATCATTGGTGAATCTTGAGGGAGTTATGCCTTAACATATTATATTGCCACACCCAGACACGCCCTCACACCTAATACCTGAGCACTTCTCTACTCTGTCATGTGCAATGTATGACTTGAGAACACCTGGATTATATAACCGATTCGCCATAGATGATGAGGTTAATTGATTCCGGCCGGAGCAGAATTCAGATAAGGGCTGGAATAGTTCACATCTAGGATTATACTTCTTCATACGACCCCCTTGTCCACTGGAGTCTAGTGACCCCCCCCCTTGTGTGTGTCACATGGTCTGCGACGCAGTAGATCTGCCATATACAGTTTCCCTTTTCTAGGTATTTTCTTGCCGTCGTTAGTTCCTGGTCAGTGACTCGTCTGTCTGCCCCTTAACTCCCGCTAACAGCCTCATCATCTTCCGGCGGGATGACACAGGGCAGACCCGGTAATGATGTCTGTCTTGTGTCACCTGATACACCTAAGTATTAACAGATTTTCGGTTGTTTTTTCTTTTTTTATATGTGGTTGATATCTGAAGCAGTGTTCAGAGCAGTGGGAATAGCTGGTCGAGGATAGGAGGGTGTAGGCGTACGCAAAACTGGTCGAGGAGGCTGTAGGCGTACATAAAACTGGTGCTCTGCTGTGGCATACTGGTGCGGGTCATATTGCTGCGTATGCCAGGTATTGTACGTACATCCCTGAGCCTTCAAACTCCATGAGATTCGCACCCAGCCCCCCAACCACTCTACCCCCCTCCCCCTTTTCCCTCTCCGGGGGGGGGGGGATGGTGCACGGATTTAACATTCAGATTAACCTTTAGGGCGAAACTTAAAACTTCGTAGGCGTTGTTCATGGCGGCCATGAAACGATTTGCACTTTAAGAGCTAAAAGGCCTCGCCGACCGTCCCGGAATTGCTGAGTTTACATGGTGTGGTCGCCCCGAGTGTGGCGGTGGACGGGGAAGGTACGTACCTTGTTAATTGTGAGGGTCGTCGGTACACAACTTACTCTGCACTGATATCACCTCCGCTCTGTCGCTTCGGACACTGAGACTATACCTACTCACCTGTGAGTTCGTAGGACGGGGTTTTGCCACAAGGCGGGGCTAGCTAGCTCGTAGCACTCACCGCTGGAAAATCTAGAGTTGCGGAGAAAAAGAGTTGCGCGAGTTTACGTGTTTTCAGGCTTTGTTGTGTGATATGAAGAGATTGCGCGCTTGCGGACTGAAATGCCAGCTGCCCACGAGTGGGTGAGGTAGAGAGAAAAGACACCTACCTGATACAGAGAGAGAGAGAGAGCACTGAATGCATGTAAGGTAGTGAATGAGTGACTGATAACCTAATGATGTTACAGAGGCGGTCAGTGTGGTTGGTCGCTTAGGATGAGACCAGCATCAATAATTGAGGCTCTAGGGGGAAGAAAGTATCGGAAGAAAGGTTGTTTTTTTATTCCACTGTAGCATATTGCGTTATTGGCACACTAGTGTTCTTCAAACACTTGATTTATATTCCTTGACAGAAATCATTTTGATAGGCAGAAGGGTGTATAAAGTAATATACAGGGTGTTCCCCCAAAAAAGGTATACTCACTTTAACAGCTTATGAATCAGCAATATTTTTGTCTTTTCCTGATGAAAATCGCCCTTAGATGTGGCTGTTAAAGTGCGTATACAATTTTTCTTTTTTGGGGGGACACGCTGTATTTAGGAGGTCACTAAATCTGACGTATACCTTAGATGGCGCTGGTGTATGAATTGTGTGATCTTTAAGAATGCTCGTCGTTATTTAAGATAGACTGACTCGTGTATTTTGTAGTCTTTAGGTGAATCGTCTCGTAGGATTACTGACAGAGTTTGAGGGTAATGGCGTTAAGTGGCGGGCGGAGAAAGCGGCGACTTTGTGAAAGTCAAGTTTATGTCCATCGATGTGTGGTTTCCGGGGTTAGGGGGGGTGGGGGTATTGCCACCTTAGCTATATTTGTGTCTTGTTTCTGGACTTGAGAATCCCTGGGGGATGTATCTCGTGTAAGTTGTACGTAATTATGTTATTTTTGTTAATGAAAAACGAGCGGCGCGTGTGAGAGGAGAGATTATCTGAGGTTATAAGAAGTTTTTGAGATGAATTGTTGTTATTTTGGTGTATTTCCTCGTTTTCTTCACTCACATCGAATTAAGTCGTTGGGAGTCTTTTTCGAGTCGCCGGGCAGTGAGTCTTTTCGGGAGTCGATGGAGGTGGACGGGGAGTGTATGGTACGTGTGCGGTGTAATGGGGCGTCGACCATGCCTGTATGGTGTTTTCTGCAGGTGAAGACGGCGCCCCAGACACAGCGGAAGGTGTGTGTGTGTGTGTGTGTTGGAGCAGTGTTACCTTGGCCCCTCACATTCCTCACCCCCGTGGCTCCGCCCTAGCGCCCCTCCCCATTCTCCCCTCTACGGTTCCTCCCTTGTCCCCTTCTCCCCACCAGGGCTCCTCCCCTGCATCCCGTCTCCCCTTCACCCCAACCCAGCCGATCCCTGTTAAGCTCTGTTTCCGGTTGGAAACTTTTTTTTTTGTTCAAATTCCATTCACTTTTTTTCCCACAGTCATATAACAGCTGACACTGATGATTACGTAGATAACAAATTGCGCGACTCGCTGGCCCAGGTTGTTTGGCCGGCATTAACGATCAGCCGGGTTCCCATCCGTCCCAGTGGACCACTCGCTTCGTCTGAGGGACGAGACTTACCGCCGATTGGGGAATAGGACACAAGAGGACCCGTTGGTCGTGGAGACCCGGGATACCTACCGACCCGCTGCACTGTGGCACCGAAAGGTAAACAGACGGGTGCGTGTTCGGAAACTGCGTCGTATCTTGACGTACGCAGATACCGCGACCCAGTGACCCCATCCCAGGTCAAAGGTCATATGCGTGGCCCTGCGTCCCGGTGGCATTGAAATGTTAAAGGTGGCCGTGGGAGTATTGGCCGTCGTCAGGAGGGTGTGGTGGTGCGAGGGGAGGGTGTTGGGGCGGGGGAGGGGGGGGGGGACGGCTGGCGGTGGGGGGGGGGGTGTCTTTGTGCTTCTGGGAGACTGATGTAAACATTACCCCCACCTGCGTGACACAGGTGTCTCGCTCCTGTAAATTGTTTACGGGTCGACGCACTCAGGCGGGAGCTTTTGTATATGCATATAGACTCGTTTGTCTTGAAATATTTACGTATGGCGCGCACGCGCGCCCTGTTACATATACATTGACTCGTATAAGCAACACACACACACACAAGCAAATACGTATACAGCAGGTTTTCTAGTCACACATACCCCGTGCCTTCCAGTCAGCCTTATACATTCCTTATACCTCATACATACAGATGTACAGGTGTCTGTTGATCCAAAAATAGGCGGGAAAGTGCGGGATGCAGCAGGGCAGGGTAGCGCATAAGCATCTACTGGCGTATGCAAGGACTTGCATGATTAATCATTGGCAAACGACGCTAATGTTTACTCAAACAAGAAAGCAGACGAAAATTTACGCGCTTCTGCCTCTGCTCTCGGCTTGTACACTCACAAGGCTTCATCCTCACGGGTACGGCGGTACGATCCTCTTTCTCGACGGTACGACCCTTGAGCACGACGTTACCTCTACCCTTAGGCACGGTGGCCGGGCTTTTTGAGGGTCGTACCGCCGTGCTCAAGAGGTCTGATAAAGAGAGCTGGGCGGAGGGGAGGTGATGAATGTGTGATAGTAGGAGGAGGAGGGAGAGTTTGCCTTAGTCCCTGTAGTGGCAGGTCCGCCCGTGCCCCTCGGACGTGAGTAATTAATAATGTTTGCCTGACAGTGTTTACCGGAGGCGTGGAACACGTCGCCCAGCCTCTGGCTCGGAGGGCGGGAGGTTTTCCTGCAGGTGGCGTGTAAGATTTAATTGCTTATTATCGTGTCTTCCTCTTATTGTCCACACACAGCTGCCTTCCGTATGTAACCCACTCTTCGTCACGTTCCTTATCCTCAATCGTCCTCACGTTTCACTCATCTGTATCTCATCCCATCTCGTGGAACACTCTGCCTGTACACATGTTAGAGGAGCCTTGTCTAAAAAGGCCGGGGGTTACCATAAGGCGTCCTGCAGGGCTAGGTCTTAGAGCCGTTGATATTCTTGACCTGTGTTAGTGACTTGCTGAGGAAGATACAGGACATCCCTTGCAGCACATTCCCAACGCGATTACTTGATGGAGTGTCTCAACAAAGAGCTACTGAGGCTAGCGTAGCCTCACCGACTGACTCCATACAAGCGTAACTCGACGATGAACGTGTCTACAGTAACGTCAGTATCGGAAATGCCTGTAATGAAAAAGGAAAATAGCGATTTGCTCATTACATCTGAAGGACTGATATCTTCCCTGTGTCGCAGTGTCTTAATCCCCCCCACTTGTGGATGGCGGGACCCCAGACGTTCCCCCTGAAGCTCACTGCACATGTGCCGGGTAACCTGCCTTTGTAACACGAGACCTGAAACCTGTACTCTCCCATGCTTGCGCTGAAAGCACCATTATTCCCTGTCCTCAAAACAGAGTCACCAAGTGTCGGTCTGTTTCAGTAACCTGTTTCTGTAAAGTTGTTAAGAAGATTCTTCTCTCCTGCCTGTAGCACCATATATGAGGCCGCCTCTCACACCACCAATGTTGTGTCCTTCCACGTAAGAAATACACAGAGAACGCCAACACTGCTCTGCCCCTGACGCTGCCATCAAAAATATCATCCTGGAATTAATCTCTGTCTTTTGGAGTTCAGGTTTCCTCCTTCAGGTGAATCATTCGGTACCTCTATGCCAGAGATGGAATCATGTAGCCAACGTCTGCCGTTCTCCCAGCGCTTGGTGCGGCATATGTGCAGGGAAACACGCCACACAAACCTGCAAGGAAAAACTTGACAATGGGGAGACCGTTGAAGAAAAATGCAGAAACTGCCAGCAACCTAGAGTTAGGGCATGGCATCTAGACTGCACCGAGAGGCCTCCGCCACTTCAACGACCCGATGAGCAAACGCAACAAACAACCGCCTCTTCATCTCCTTCCAGCACGCCCGGCGCTTGCCCAGCTCCCGGAGTTCAACTACCACCAAATATGGTAACTCCAGGCAGGTCATGGAATAGAGTGGTCTCCCCGAAGACATAAGAACCACTCGCTGTACGTAGTGAACAGATTTTTGACAACAGTGATCTAGAAAATAATGAAGTGATTATTGAAATCCAAAGCAGTAATAAGAATCCAAAAGCAGAATGGGGAAATATTGAAAACTATGGAAGTTCAAAATAAATCTGTGGAAGTGCTTTATGAGAAAATGCAAATGCCAAGTGATAAGGTTAATGCCCACCGACAAGTTACAGAAACAGCTGTGAATGGTAATAGGGGAGCAAGCATGTATAAATCTATCGATATGCTGTGTGAGAAAGTCCAGTTGCTGAATGAAAAGTTTGAAGCACACCAACAGGAGATAAGCACACCAGAACATGGTGACGATGATGTGTTCAGATGTATTGATGTACTTTATGAGCAAGTACATGAGTTGAGTGAGAAAATCACTAAGCAGGAAAAGCTTATAATGCTCTTAAAATATGAAAAGGTAAACAACGGCGTATCAGGTGCTTCACACTGACGATGATAGTGAGATGAATGAAGCAGAAGTTGATAAGCCGCTAAAGAAACACTTCCCAAACTCCTTCATGGTAAAGGAATCAGAGACCTATTAAATCATTCTGCAGATATATGAAAGACATGACATCATACGGAGATCCATCCAACTTTTAAGGAGAATAACTAAGAGGAACTATGCTCAACAATATAGTGATATCACAGTACTCAGTTGGAACATTGCCTCTATGAAAAAAAAGATATTCTGACCTCTATCACAACGCTGTTACCGAGGAAATGATGTCATGTGTCCGCAAGAATGTCGAATGCCTCCTGGCAAACCCTCACGTAAATTACCCAATTACAAATGATATAATCCTAGATCTACCAACACTTGTCTAATGTATGTAAAACAGTCACTACCTCATGTACCAATATCCTCCCAAAAGCCCGA
>JAYMFT010379241.1:0-20743 GCA_038088735.1 Panulirus argus | reverse complement strand
ATATATATATATATATATATATATATATATATATATATATATATATATATATATATATATATATATATTTACATACACTCGAGAGATAATTAGTACTTACTGGTGACGGTGAGAAGCATCGTCTTCCTCAGTGGGTTCCCTAGGGTGGGGTGGTGAGTCCGGCACTCTACCAGCACCCGGTCCGCCGCCTGCCTGGTGCCCACCGACTGCTCCCACACCAGCCTGGACCGCGTCACCCACCCGCCAGAGCTGCCCCTCCTCACCACCGCTGCCGGGGAGGCCACAGCCTCACCTGTGGGAGGAACACTGCGAGTATTAGTCCCGACCGCCTCTTGCTTACCTAGATGAGCAAGAGCAATTATCACGATTACTAACCCTACAGTAATCATTGCTTCTCCTATTGTTGAGTCAATACGGTGATTATCTTAGATATATGTTATCAAGATGCAAGAACCCTGTGCTGTCCTTACGCTACATTTATCTGGCAGAAGGATCCTTACTTGTCTGTCCTAAATAGAAAACAGGGTACACTCTTAGCACTGTGTACTTTGTAAATACAGCCAAATGAATTGTGTGGCGAGATCTCGAGTAACAAATTCACATCTGAGGCTTGGAGTAGTTCCCCATCGTAGAGCCAGTATTGCACTTTATGATCTATATGAATGCCCTCCCAAAAGGAAGTATCTGTGAGAGAGGTGTCAAGGTCGTAATGGAAGTAAGGTGCTAGGGGATTGCATCAACACGCAAGGGGATCTAGTCAAAACCGCAAACGCCGTCTGATACATGTGTGATGATATCCAATAAGGTAATTTTGCAAAGTACAGTAGCAGAGATGGGGCCCCACGAGTGCAGAACTCTCTCCCCGTACGGTATGAACAGGTTATGACACACTTACCTTGGACTAGCCAGGTGAGGGTGGCCGGGGGGTTGGACTCGCTAGTTTCACACTGCATGGAGAGGGACCCGCCTTCCTCCATCCACGAAGACCCCTCCAGGCTCACCATGGACGGTGGGTCTGCCGGGAATAGTGCGACTCTCGATGACCGTTAATATGGCAACAGACACAGAGAAAACGGAATTGATCATTCACTTACATATTCAAGTTTTTCTACCTCTTAGTTATAATTCGTGTTTACGTAATGTAGCACTGAATCTAGCTTCTACTACAAGTACTTCTACTGTTACTAGTGGTTATGATGTTAATAATCGTAATGATAATGATATTAATTTCAATTCTAAGAGGTTGTTAAAGGCGATCTGAGAAATTTAAGACGATCAGAAAAGTCGGTTATCTGGAAAAGTCAGTCAAGTGCACCGAAAGTGAACATCCTTATTTATCTATTATCAAATTCGTATATAATACACATATACACGAAGCCCATATTAGAGCTTAAGAGTTTCATAAGAAACTATGTATTCCCATGAAAACGTCTTTGTATTGTATAATCAGACAACATAGTAGTAAATGAAAAAAAAAAAAGTACATTAATGCGATCATAAACCTCCTCCGAACTTGTCGTAATTCAATTTGGTCCATAGGTTTTACCATATGACAGCCTGAATACCCAGTATTCCAACCAGCTGATAAGGAAAGCAGTCTCGCAAAACGACGCCAAAGCCGGCGGTGAAACCAGATGTGCTAAATCTTAAGACCATTAAAGGACGGCTTTGTTGAAGGCTTATTGTGTCTCCGTCTAACTCACAATGGACGGTGAGTGTGACGTTGGCGACCAACGGGCGCTGCAGGAGATCGCTGTCCACGCGACACTCGTACTGGTCGCCGTCCGCCGAAGTCGTCGCTCTCAGTTGTAGGGTGTTGGTCGTCGCGCCGGAGGCGTCCCTGACGAAGGTATCATCCAGGAGGCTCCCGGCGCGGTACCACAGGACCGAAGGGCGTGGGTTGCCCCCAGAGGCGCTGCAGGTGAGGGTTCTATGTTCCCCCGCCAGGAGCACCTCGCCTGTCTCATACCCACTGATGATGGGTGGTTCAGGGGGGTCTGGAAAGAGGAGAATACGTGGAAGTACGTAGGAAGGATAGATAAAAGACCCTGTGGTCTATGACGAGGTTATCTGCTGGGGGAATCAACTGCACATGATAAAAAAAAAAAAGAACACCTGACTGTCTGTGAAGAAAACAGTAATAATATTCTATATTTCCACATGGAGACAGATTATTAGAACAGAAGGCAGAGCCTTTGTGATAATTCATTCTGCTGGAAGGCCAACAGAAAAGTGTCATTAGTTCTCCAAGCTGGGAAAGAAAACAAAGACGTAAAGGGATACTTCATTATTTTAGTATCAATGATATGCTATGTGTCACCATTTGATCTTGCGCTCCATCGATAGAGGGTATTTTAATCCTGTGAAAGCTCTAAAATCTTTCTGTTAAGATGCTTATAATATTCAGTGCTCCAGTCTGTTAAATCAGTTACATCATTAGTTATTTGCTTAGGAACCCTTGCAAAATGTGATTTCAAAATTCGATTATTTTTTTTGGTTGAAAAATAACCTCTTCCTCTTCGTGTGCTGGAGATTCCTTTCATCTTTTCAAGAGGTAAATTTATTTCCACTCCTTACTTGTTGTTGCCCTCTGGGGCGCCGTCAGCGTTTATCTACGCTCGTTTCACCGACCACCAGTCACTCCCAAACCAGTGACTGCATAGAGGAGACTTAAGCTTCACCGACTCTATTTTAGATATGTGCGGATCTGGTGGCAGTTTGAAGACCCGGTACAGCGCTCCTGTTACATTACAGCCTGGAGTGCACCAAAGTGATACAAATATTTATGAGACGTTACAAATAGTGTGGCTGATTTTGAGGAGCTTAGAGAAATCTCCATATTTTTTATTTTTGTTAGCTGAAACGGCACTGGCCATCTCATTATATATATATATATATATATATATATATATATTGATTACGATCACACTAGTCCGTGAGAATTTTATAAAGGTTAAATCGCAATTCATTAGGAATTCTGGCATGTCGGTAACAGGATGTACAAGATTTTGAGCTGGTGTTGGGATTTGAAGCTTTGTGAATTGTTTACACCTCATTAGGTGAACTGTCTCCTCGAAACATGTCGTGTAATGTAAAGCTTCAGTAAACAATCGGAACTCCTGCCGAATTGCGATCAACCCTTCATATAGCCAGGTACCCATTTTATCGACAACCTCTAAGCGAGGATGAACAGCTGGGTTGACTGCTACAGGATTTATTTGTATGTAAACATGTAGTTGATTTTATTTCAAAATCCCCAGTAGCATCCTTGCGGATTTACTACACAAATTGGAGGCAAAATCATTATGCAATTATATTTACAACCCCTCAAGAGTAAATAAAGATAATAAGAATGATTTGTCAGCCACATTTGGATTTATTTGGTAAAATAATTTCATCGTCGTATATGAGGTGCCGGCACGAATTTTCGTTTTATCGTGTTGACACATGCTTCGTAACTGACAGGTTACAAAGCTGTTCACTTGTTGTGAAGAATGCAGCAATAGATTTATTAATTGTATAAAAAGGTAAAATAAGTTACCGACAACAAACGCAACTTTGGTAAAAGAGAATGAGCGAGAAATCTTCAGTGAAGAAAACGATGCCGTTGTTTGTTTCAAGGGAAACTAAATCCTTCTGGATTGCTGTAAACCAGCGGTATCATTTTGTAATCAAATATCTCGATAATGAAATTAACACTCAAAAGTGAAGAGAAATCAAGTATATCAAGAGTACTAGAAAGCCTGTATTCAAGCATGAAATGTATTTTTGCCTGCAATATGATTTCTATTGAATATGTTAATTGCTAATATGTGTGTGACTAATTTTTAAATCTTTTACATTGGTACTACCAACTGTACTTATCTCTTTAATAGTAGCTTTTATTTATAATGAAATCATCCTATTAAGTACGAAACTGAAATGTATTTTTGTATTGCATGTATTTAATGTATTGTGAGGACCAATTATGTAATTGTACTTTATATGATATCCTCGGTAGAATTGAAATGAATATTTTATTAAAATAAGTTAGTTTATGAACCACCACCGGGACACCACTACTCCCCACCTGCGGGCTGGTGCCCGCTTTGTGTATTCTGTACATTTATGTGCTATATGTATGTACTCCTGTCCATATGTACTGATGTATTGAATGCACAATAAACCTTTACAAACCTTTACAAACAAACTTAAAAGATTTGGTAATTTCAAATGGTGCCATCATATTCAAAAAGTAAGAATTATGCTTAAGAGAATTAGAAATATATATACATTTGCAACGAAGACAGGCTTTTCTGAATTACAGTTGATACACCATAATAAAACGAAATGTTTATGGTGTTTTTACTTTTCTATCCGGTTTATTTATTATCTTCTATTAGTGATTTGGAATATTTATTTCCAAATACAAAACTCATGAATCTACGTAAAGAAAGTCTATCTGAATTTTGGATTCATTGTTGATAGTACGAGGCTGCTATTATTTCTCTTTATTCCCTCCTTACACGATGTTTGCCTCCACATAGCAATCCAAAATTCATCCTTTGAGAAAGTCGTAAGTCATAGAGCACACCGGCGAATATGGGGATCGTAATCATACTAAAGAAGGCTGGGCAGCACTCACGTTGGACGGAGAGAGTAAGGGAGGCAGCGAGGCCCGCGCCATCGTCGACGGCCGGGTGGACAGCCATGCAGGAAACACTCTTGCCGTCATCTCGAGCCTCCGCTGTGGTCACCAGCTGGCTCCTTATGCTCCACCTGTGCGGCAGTGGAGAGGCCACCACGTACGACTCCACCTGGGCTGTGTGGAGGCAAGCATCGTGGTAAGAGGGAATAAGGAGAGAAGATTAGCAGCCACTTACCATGATGAAGGGTGGAAAGGCATACTATTATATTCGCGTTGCTGTTCTGTGGGAGGAGGAGGAGGGAGGACTACGAAATATCCACGCTCTGGCAGAAAAAGTAAATGTTAAGCTTAGATCTCTCGTTTTATTTTTCTTTGTTTTTAAGTTATACCATGTATTGTTATGCTTCAGAATGCTACAGATCACGTCACATTCATTCTTTGTATATCACTGAAAAAATCTGTTTCTGTAGCATTTTAAACTTAGTTGGTCATATGTCTCCAGTGAAGAAAATATGTTAGAAAAAAAAGTATTGAAACTCTGAGCCAGTTAGTGCAACATCAAACAGAAAATGGTATTATTAAATGTAAATATTATTTCTGAGTGATCTGAACTGGAGTTTGGAAGTCCTGAAGCTAATGTAGAGCAGATTTACATCTTGATGGAAGAACAAAGAACCTGGTGAAGCAATGCCAACGAACTGGATTCACTTCGGTGACTCTACGATACAGGTGAATGTGAAAAAGAGGTTACATTACAAGAGATGTTACGCAGTCTGAGATGGTGACGGTTCTGGCCGTTCTGACAAGGCAGCAGCACTTACCCGAGATCACCGGGATCGACCTTATGTTTTCTTTTGGAATCATTTAAGTTATTCCACCGCTGCTTATAACTTGACGCTCGCGGCCTGAGTGACCCCTGGCGGTTGATAGGCCCAAACAACCAACCATCTGTGCAGACGGCAGAGAGAGAGAGAGAGAGATGGTCGGTAGCGAGGAGAGGGCAATCTCACCTGGGTCAGCTTGGCGACCGGCCTTGTACCAGCGGAGCGTGGGCGGCGGACGGGCGTCTGTGACGAGGCAGCGGAGGGTGATCCGGTCGCCGGCTTCCACCTCCAGCACCGACCCGTCGTTGTGGCCCTCTATGCTGATGCTTGCGGGGGCGTCTGCATCACCACAACCCCAGGATACAAATGGATTATACATACACATGTACGTACATATAAGAGAGATTAATGGATTCAACTTGTTTTACGTGAGTATATACCATGAAATCAACTGGGATGGTTACCCCTCACATAGGTCTGTGGAATTCAATAACCTGATCTTAATATTCGAGGCTGAAAAGACGACTCGTTTTAAGTAATAAAATCTGATAATCGTGACTTCCACTGTTGATCAAAGTATCTGGAAGTTAAATGGCACCAAAAGCCCTAATGTATATGAGCCGTCACTGTGATCTGACGAGCACCTCCACATCCAGCCCTAATTAAAGCACCTCCACATGCAACCCCCGCCAGAACACCTCCACTTCCAACTTACGGATGACGGTGAGGTTCGCTGCGGCCCAGATGGGCGGGTTGGTGAGGGAGGGTCCCACCTGACACTGGTACTCCCCGTCGTCGGTGAGGCTGACGCTGCTGATGAGCAGGTGATGCTGCCCCCGCTCCGGATCGCCCAGATAGGAGTAGCGCGGGTAGCCCGGCACGTGCCGCTGGAACCCTGTGGACATCCAGGTTGTTGTTAGTGGTGGCGGCGAGTGAGGTGGCTGTCGACAGCGAGGATCCGATGCCTTATTCAAATTGCAGGTGTTTGTGAGAGGGAGGAGAGGATAAACAGGGAGTACGTTCAATAAAAGATATTTTTTTTTCTTTTTTACGACTGAAGGACAGAGCGGAGCGAGGGAAGGACAGGCCACATCCAGGCCCAAAACGCATGAATTCACCAAAAGACACTTGGCCACTGTACGTTAACATCAGCGCCTTGGGTACGAGGACTCGAAGCCCTCGAGTACGATAACTCTCGTTGTCGTACTCAAGTATTTAAGTCATCGTACTCAGAGAGGTTAGGTCGTCGTACTCAAGGGGTTATGTCGTCGTACTCAAGGGGTTAAGTCATCGTACTCAAGGGGTTAAGTCGTCGTATCCACAAGGTTAAGTCGTCGTACTCATGAGGTTATCTGATTATCTGTATATGAATAGTAAGAACGAATGATATTGGCTGAATGATAGTCCGTTGTATATAGGTGAAGGTGCATGTGTGTGTGTGTGTGTGTAAGCCAAGTTCTTTGCTTGGAGGTGAACGAGAGAGAGAGAGAGAGACGATGAAGCCACAAAGTCTAAACATATAAACACAACGGCGCTGGAAAGGTTCCAGGCAAGGCAACTTCCCAGAAGGACAGCATCACACGAGAGAGTCTTAACTTCAGGACTCCAGTCTGGTGGGTGGGGTAGGGTCGGGGTAGGGGGATTGAGAGGTGGACTGGTGATGGTGGGGGGGAAGGGGGTGTTGTGCAGGCAGATTTCCCCGGAGACTGAAGAGAATTTGCACGGCTACAATAATTGCCATTTTTTTCTTATTTCAGTTTCATAACTTCGCTCAGTAACCAGAGGATTTTTTCCAACAAAAAGAAGACACACGCACACACACACACACACACACACACACACACACACGGACCTCCGTAGTGTAGTGGTTACCATCAGTACGGGCCAGTACGGGTTCAGATCCGCACGAGTTCGAATCCTGGGCGTGGCAGTCGGCCCACATCCAACACAGGTGTTCATTCTCCCCTTCGGGGCTGGTCGATAAATGGTTTCCTGGCTTAAACTAGAATGTGTGTGTGTGTGTGTGTGCACAGGAATAAAGACATGGTACTTATATACAAGGTTAAGAGACGGGACAACACTAATGCAAAACTAGTAACACAGATACAGCAATCATTCAATAAATTTAGCGAGGTACGCGTTGCAGAGGATGTAAAGAAGTTCTTTCGTAACATAAGAGCATCTCGTGAATGGAGCAAAGTGAGTGACGAAATCGTGAATGCAAAAAATATACAAAAATGAAAAATGTGATGTGATAAAGTTCATGAGACGGGGGAACCCACAAGTGTACAACTTCCTCCCCTTACAGTTCAAACAGGTGGTCACTCACACTCAAACCGTGGAAGAAAGAAAAGCCGAGGGTGACTTGATCACAACCTTCAGGTTCCTAAGCCAGTTTGATGATGTCATGAGTGGACTGTCCTTTCAAAGAGGGAGAGAAAGAACAACCAGAGTCTATAACAAGAAATTGAAAAAGAATAATGTTGGAAATATGTCGAAGGGAAGGATGTGACTGCATCTGAGGGGCTGTAAAGACGAAGACCTGAGGGCTTAAGCCAAAACGATATGGCCAGGAGACTGAGGCGACCAGGGGATACCAAAGGAAGAAGGGGATGTTTTTCATCATCCAACCACCAAGGTCTGTTGACCCGGGAACCAGAACTTCACAATAACTGTAGATGATCCCTCGGGCAACAACAGTGTGTTGTGGAGATCCTTCCTTGCCCCACAGGCGGACCCGAAGCTTACGGAGGGGGAAGAAAATCTATATAAAAGAGAAGCCCGGAAGAGATTGCTGCACTGGGGACTTTTATTTTCTGAGCAGGAACAGGTTGAGAGTGGAGTGCGGATTGTAAATAAAAAGACAGAGGAAAACGTCGGATGTAAACAAGGAAGACGAGTCAGAGGACGTAAATGATGAAACTCTGGTGTTTTTCACATTGTCTGATGTGTTGAGGACCAGCAAACACTTATATGATATTCAGTAGAAAAAAAAAAGGTCTCATGAATTAGAACCAGCAAAAGCAAACCAAAAAGAGGGTATTATTAGATCCCTTTAGAGATAATTATAGATCAAGAGGGTATAAGCGGACCAGCATGACTTTGATATCAGACCAACAGATAAAGATAAGCCCAACTGTGAGAGAATGTAATAAGAACAGCGAGAGAGTATAATCAGACTAGTAAGGGAGTATGATATAATAACAAAAAGCAGCCCAGCATGAGAGAATGATAAACCGACCAAACAGAGATTACATGCAGACCATCTAGAGAGTGTAATTAGTCCAACGAGAGAGAGAGAGAGAGAGAGAGAGAGAGAAGACGCAAATATCAGGGGGACGACTTACCGAGGGCGAAGCCATCCTTGGTCCACTGTGCGCGTCCCTGCTGGTCAGCCACCACACACTGGAGGGTCACGTCCTCGCCCTCCCGGACCTGCACGCTCTCCGGGGTCACCTCGAACCTCTGGTGGGATCCCGCGACACTACCTGGGAGACGAGACCCGCATGAGGTACACACTCCCGTCTGCACCTGTATGGTGCACGTCTCTCTCTGTCTCGCACCCGACCTGCACCACACCTGTCACAGATTTGCTTACATGTGTCTAAAAAAGTAGTAAAGTACTATAAGTATTTCTTCTTAAGTAAACTTATTTACTTTTATAATCCATATTAAGTTCTACGTGTCTGCAGTCTTCTGCTACTACAAATTATTTCGAGGGAAACCAATGATCTGTTGCCTTTTTTGCTTTGCTCTCTGATTGTATTCCAGTGTCTTTTTACACACTTGTCACACACCGAGCTCCTTCCCTCTGTCGTAAAAGAGGCCACCTGCATATATATCTTAGTCACACTTATCGCAGACCTTTCATGGACCATCAAAATAACTGGTTTTGTGAATCTAAGTACATAAGCTATTGGTTTAACGTTTATCATCAACTCGTCAGCTGTCATTCGTCCTCTGAACTGACCCTCCTCGAAGGTGGGGATGTTCCGTTCATCTCTCTCAAGCAGTAGTGAGGTCAAGAAATTATCCTATGCCTAATGCAACTCGCGCTGCTTCTCCACAGTCGAATCCGGATTTCATAAGGGACTCCTCCTTTTGAGGCGGAGGCAGATATGTTCATCGTCTTTCCCAAGATCTATGCATCACGTAGGTTACCAAGAGAGATCAGTGTAAACAGGGTAGCTATCGTAAGTGTTGCTCCTCAGGGCAAGTTTTTAGCAAGGGCACTTGATTTCATGGATAAGAGAGAGGATGTTAATAAGATAATTTAGAAACTAGAATGGTTGAGGTGGAGATGACAGTAGATGAAAATGATGACTTCCGAGTGGTTAGGAACGGTTCGTTGCCCAGGGAAGGAGGTAATGATTGGTTACATAAACTAGCAACAGACTTATAGTGTTTGGAGACGAAGTGGTAGAGAATAACCTCATCCTTGACGGGGTGGACTTGGCTGCTTCTGTAACGAGGGGATTTGTAAGACAGTTCAAGTGTCAGGGTGATGACAAGTATCGTTACTGTGTTGGGTGACGGAATTACAGAGCCATCAGAGGAGATAGGAAGGTTATGAGGCGTTTGCCGAAAGAGTGAAAAAGAAAGGAAGAAACCAGTTTCCTGAGGCAGTCAACGTAACTAGGTTGCGACCGCCCCGCTGGGAAATCGTGTCCAAATCTGAGGTTGACGAGACGAGACGCAGACCGAACGAGAGGAGGTGGTGCGGATTTGAAAGAAGTGGAGGACTGCAGTGTTGATTTGTTGTTTGTCGAAGACAGAAAATCGTTGATCAGTAGAGAGTAGGGCTGAAGGAGACAGAATAGAACCCTGGGGGGACTCCACCTTCAGTAGGGAAAATGGGAAATGTTGATCCATTGGCAGTTACGAGGACAGACCAACCAGAAAGAGGGAGGAAAACTAAAAGAGGGGAGCTTGGATATCAGATCCCGATGCCACACCCTGTCAAAAGCTTTCGATATATCAAGTGCTACAACAAAGGAGACCCCATAGTCTATTACAGGGGATGACCAGACGTTAGCGAGAGAGAAAGGGATATCGCCATCGGATCTTGGCTTTTGAAAGTCTTTACTTATGATCAGATAGGAGACTATGAGATTCAAGATATTTTAAGGACATGGAAGCTCAGAAGACATGCGAAGTCTTAAGGGACTTTACTAACGCATTCTCCCAAGATGACAATGAGAAGTTTGGGTTCATAAGATGAAGCGGGAAGTGCGAAGAACCACGGGCCTAAGTTTAGAAGCCCATCCCTTCAACACACGAGGTTGGATGGCATATGGTCCATACGCCTTGCTTGTGTCCAGAGATGGGAGTGCCTTTTTTAGACCGTACAAAAAGAGATTACAGGGAGGGACACGGGATTAGTGAGAGATGGAACAGGAGGTGACGGAATTCTAAGCCACCCAGGTTGGGGTCTGGGGTCAAAAGTGAGCCGGAAGAGGTGCTTTGCGAATGGCGACGGGAAATTGCTAGATTCTTAGAAACACGTTTGACCAAAGACCAGAAAGACCACACCCATGGAAGAAAAGAGGAGATTCTGTCACACTTCCTTTGGATACAGGAACTCTTCCGCCTCAAGCATAACATACGTGTGGTGGTTTCTGGCGGAAAAGAAATTTAAGGGAGAGTTGGAGGAAGGAGAGCTTTCCGAAGACTCGTTTATTAGGTCCCTTTTCCGAATGGCCAGAGAACAAGGGCGAATGAATCACGGACTGCAAGAAGGCTTTGAGGAGGAAGTGGAGGAGGAGGAGGAAGATGATATTCTCCCGCAACAGTGAGCTTTGATAATACGTCCAAAAGAGACATTTAACTATGGTTAGTTAGAGACAGTTTAGCGGAGGAGTAACATAACTGCGAGGCCAGAGATGAAAGGTGTTGCATAAATGCCATTCTCCTTTCTGAAGAGAGCAAACTACGCTTTCTGATACTACCAACATACGACAGCGATCTGTCTCTTTCTCTCCCTCTCTGTCTGCGACCCGTCCATACACGCAGTCCTAGGTCGAGGAGAGAGAGAGAGAGAGAGAGAGAGAGAGGGAAGTTCTCAGGCTGAATATCACGTTGCCCAGGTCGGCCTCTCGCGTCTCGTAAAACCGGTTCCCGCACGCTTACGAACCCCCAAAGGTTTAAAGATCTCGGGTGGAGGATTCCAACACGGTTTACAGTATCAAAGCCGACTGAAGTGTCAAGTGGCTTCCAGCTATTTCCGCACCAAAACAGGCCAGGCATCGTTGTTTGTGTCCGAGGGGGAGCGATGTTAAGCGTGTGTGCAGAGGGTTAGGCTGGAGGCTTTAAGACAGATTTGCTAACCATGGAAGAGAGAAGAATGAAGGAAGGGATGACCTGATCACAACAACTTTTTTAAGTTTTTAAGCCAGGTCGATGACGAAGAATGTGAGTAGTTCTTCGAAAGGTGTCAGGACAGAACAGTCAGAGGACATAACATGAAATAAAGCAAACACTTTGTTCAAAAAAGATGTAAAGAAGTACTTTTATAGCATAAGATTGGTGGATGAATGGAACAGACTTATTGAGGAAACAGCACATGCAGAGAGTACACAGAGTTTAGAATGTTGTATGATGGCAAAGAAGGTTCAAGAGATGGGGGCCCCAAGGGTGTAAAACTCCCTCACTGTATAGTACAAACAGGTAATCGTCACTTCTGAAGTGTAGCGGTTAGCGTTCCCGACCGTGACGCATTCACGGGCCGCCAAGGGTCAAGCGCATAGGTTCGAATTCTGGTTGCGGCAGTCGGTCCACAGTCAACCCAGCTGTTCATCCACCCCAATGGGTTGGTCGATAAAATGGGTACGTGACTCAGGCTAGGTTATATATCGTTTATGGGATGGCCTTGATTATGGCCTCAGTTACCTGTGCCGTCTCAGCTAACATAAAATAAAACACACACACACACACACACACACACATACACACATCACAAGAGATATGAACAGACAGTCTGTATTGCCATATCGTATTCGACCTAATTACGATTCACATCATTACGTATTCCTTGCCTTATAGTCTTTAGCAGTGATTCGTAAAACGCGATTCTCCTGAATAATCTTCGAGACTATCCTGTCCAACCCGCGAGCCGAACAACTTACACGGGACAATTAAGCAAGCCCCAGGTTGTTCCGCCGGAGGACATCATGGTTCACATTACTCCCACGACTGAGTCCTCTGCTATCAGCCCTTAGGGGGGTAATGTAAAAGCTTCCTCGCTACCGGGAGAGAGAGAGAGAGAGAGAGAGGGAGAGATATAGATACCTCCTACTGGTGGGCTTAGAGACGATTCATAAACTAGATTGGCAGATATTTGACGCGGGCGCCCGAGCAGAGCCAGGCAGGGTGTTTTATAGGATTGGTCAGTGATAGATGTCTAGCATCCAGTACTTCAACAAGCAGACTGTTTCTGCCGAAGTTCGTCGTCATCTGAGGTGACGTAAGTTAGCTTCATATTTACGTTAGAGGCTCCAGTCACGGACGAAAACCCACAACGAGGTCGGGCCTCAATTGAAATATTGAGAGGATTTTATAAAAGGGAAAGAGACAAAGGAAAAGCGAGATTCGAGTTACTGATGCTGTAACAAGGATGATTGCTTTGTGTATACCTACCTACGTTGGGTAAGCAGGTGATTATCAAGACGAGAAACAAGTGGATTAGTATCTTCAGAAACCCGAGTTCAGAGTCCGCCGATGGTGCTGTCATACTGTGTAAGACATCCGCATATCTTGGAAGTACGACGAGGAAGATGCATCAGCTCATGAAGACGTCAGGCTTTCCACAAACTAACAAGGGCATCATTTCTAACCGAGGCGTCAAGTTGCGGATGATGTCACCCTGGGTATAAAAAAGTCTCAGCTGACTGTGGCAACATGACAGTTCCTCTGTGAGTTTTATGAAGTGGTTTTAAGTAATCTTCACATTGTCCTGAGTCTCGTTTCTGTTTGTAACTTTAACCTCTGCAGTGAAAAGAGTCCAGATGGATAAGCGATGCCACTGTTCACAATCTGCAGCAAGGATCTGATTCTTCTGCGATATTTGTTCTTTCACTTTTTCTGCATCACTCCTCCGGCGCGTTGCTCATGCCCCTTCTGCAGGAGCCCCTCCAGCAGACTCAGAAGTAGTGGTCGACAGATCGTCTGGAAAGAGAAAACATCATGATTTGTACTTCGACATTTTTTTTTTATAATGTAGCATCAATATGAAGAGGTTCCACTCATTCAGTAATATATATAAACCGAATGATTATTACTCTGTTTCCTAAGCGCGTATATCTGGTAACTGGAAAACATGTGTAGGTATGAAAAATAGTCGGTGTCGTCAGGCGTACTGAGAGAAGACGCCAGAGAATGACCGGAGAACAGAGCAGGTGTTGCTGGTTGCATAATCACGTACGTCTGTCCATTGCAACCATTTCACTTTGTTTATCGTCTCACAGAACAAAACAAGCAATGTAAAAATACTTATAAGTACAAGTTAGAGCATACATTCATTCGCCCATATTGACTTTGATCACTCCTTAACGTAAGCAAATAGAGAAGAGTGTACACATGGTAAAAAAAAGTATCTTCCTGGATGGGTCCAATGAATTTCAAAATGAACATTACATTTCGTTGTGTCTCGGTAGGGTTTGAGTGTGAATAAGACAAATTTGCTAAAACTTTCGTTAAATCGCACTTTATAGTAATTTCCATCGAAATATGAGATTAATATAACATTTATTATGGTAAAATGTCAGGAAATGTCACAATCAATCGATGTATTACATCATGAAAGCAGGGCTACCAGTTGTAAGGCCAGACCAAAGGGCAGTTCTCAAAAACCTTCATCTTCTCTCATATTGTTTCACACTAAAAGTGGTAAGATACTTTTCTTCGTTTTTACCGTGTGTACAAAAGCATATAATCAACCATTGGTTGTTTATAGGACAGGCTGTACCAGTATTACCAACTTCCCGACGTAAACACTCTAGATGCTGTAAAACTAAAACGATTTAGCTTTATGACCACTTTATAAAACCTTTTCCTTTGCTGCGTGGGGTCGGATCCTCCCTTTGGGTCGTTCAACTGTTTCAATAAGCAAGTTACACTGGCTTGCTTCCCGCCTCCGTCACAACCCACAGACCACCCCATACCCTGCTAGGGAGGAGGAGGCGCACCCGCCCCCTCTCTCTCTCCTCCTTCCCTCCCTCCACCTCCTGCTCCAGCTCCCCTCCCTCCGCCCGGGTAATGTGACGAGAGGTTGAGCCTCCGTGTGCTCCGCTCTAACGATGGTTGGTTGAACTCTCTCTCTCAGGTTTCACGGGCGGCAGCAGACGACCCGTCCACGAGTCGCGCCTGTGTCTCACTACCCAGAGGCGCCACCATTGTGTTACACTGTGTTTAAGGACGTATCGTACGGAACTCTTTCTATTTTCATACACGTGTATGTCATTGTGGTGCTCCATCTGTCTTTACTTTGTACCTTATACGTTTCACTAATATTCTAAGTGGGGTTACAGCCGCGTAATATTCATCGTGTGGTTAAAACCGCTGATAATGATGATTTTGTTGGATTTAATTAATTCATTGATCAAACCTTACACAAGCAAGTGCATTTTCCTTGAAATATCTAATCTTACTTCCATTTACATTTCATTGAGTAAATCACATCTTGTAATGCCAGTAAAATAAGATAGTCTTTCTGTTGGTTTTTGCTGCTTATGAAGCCAGTTCACCAGATTGCAATTGTAGTTTTTGTTGTAACTTTATTTCCCAGCTTGCTAATTTTGACACTGTTATGTATTACTGTCACTGCTATATACCAGAGTGATCCCTGTGGCACGCCACTTGTTACGTCCAACCGTCCTGAGGCTTGACCTATAATCATTACTCTCATTTTACGGTCAGTCATCCAAATTTCTAAACTACCGGAGAACAAACCCGTAAATCAACAGCTATGCTTTCATCATACATAATGATCATATTAAAGAAATCAATCAGATTTGTCGGAACATTAACGACTTCGTCGAAGACCATGCTGCAAATCGCTAATTACGTGGTGGTCATCTAAATGATTTACGGTCTTGTCTCTCACTTAACTTTCCATAAATTTACCAACTCCGGATGTCAGGCTAATTGGGCAATAATTTTCGGGCGGAGAATTATCTATCATCTTTCCTGCTTATCGGTGTTGCAATAGGACAACGTTCAGTCCTCAGGAACTCTCCCTCTTCTCCATGTAGCAAGTGACTGGTTGCAAAGTGCAGTCAAGGGCTGAACTATCTCGTCATGTCTGGTTTCTCTAAATACTCTTGAATGAAACGTTATCAGGACATTAATTTCGTTTTATGCTGAGAACCGTATTTTCTTTTTTGTATGTCAGGAGACTGCATGACGTTTTCTTTTGGTATCAGCGGAGCTAGAGACCTGGAGCATTAGACGTGTCTTCGGTGTTAAATAACCATGAAAAAAAAAGTATAGTACTAATGATAATGAAAAGGATCGTTCGCACGGCTTCATTGTCTTGAACTAAGTCGTCGTTTTCTGAGAGTAATGAAGCAATTGACTGGGTAATGACCCTCTTGCTTCTAAAATAACCGTGAAATTCCTCAGACTTTCTTTTGCTATTTTCAGGGGTATGTGCTTCATGTTGTCGTTTCCTTGACGCATGTGTATTTTTCTCTTTTTTAACCACGCAAGTTTATTTAATCTATTAATTTCTGTTGGTTATTTCTCTCCCTGCACTTTTTTGTCTGCCAAGTTCATTGGAAAACATCCAGTGCTTTGAAAGTCTTACTAAAACCTCCCTAAGCCACATCCATATCATCTTCATTTACAAAATCATCCCTGCTTCTCCGGTCAAGAGCAATGAGAAAATCGTTTAGATACGAAAATCTAGAATCTGATTATTGTTTCATTTACACGAGTCTCATGTTAACCAACAATAAGAGCACTGAAAACTACCTCATCTGCTATTTGTGTGTGATGATTGGAAATGAACTTTCCCATAACCTGGACATTATCTATGAGATCGTCGTTCACAGTTAGAACTAAATCTAATAAATTGAAAATACGAGTGAGTTAAGGTATGCGCTATCAAGCAGGTTTAGGTAGAATCCACGACTATTACTGGTGTGGGATTCTCCCGCCCTGGAATAATAATACCGCCACAAGTTTACGAACCTCCTGTAACTCCCTACCTGTGGACATTGGTCGACCAATCGATTAGTAAGACTGAACTCCTCACTAAACAAAGCATTCCCGATGCGGCTATTGGAGAACATCCCTGATATTAAGATACTGTCGACTTAGCTCCAGAGTAGACGGAACAAAGCTGGCGATATATTTTTTTTTCCCCAGAAGCTCTCGCGATCTTCCCTCACGTATGTCGATGGTGCCTGCTTGACAAATGAAATTACAACTATTATCTTCGCCAACATACACACGTCCTCTACCGCGCCGGTTATCGTTTACGGCTGGGAGAAAGAGTATCTGGCGCGGCGGAACTCCTCCAACTGGACTCCGATGGTGGAATCTCAAACTCCAATCTTTACCTCGAACGGTACTGCTCGTCCTCAACGCCATCCAAACGCTGAAAATAATTCCGTGTCGTTTTCTTTCGGCAACAAAGGGACTTCGTTTGAGAGGCTGTACGCCTCGCTGCACCCCTTCAAAAGGCTGGGGTGCACCTGAGTGAAATGAATAAAAAAAAAAAGAATTAGCTTAGGGTGCTTCAACACCCACGGCTCTACTCCCAAACGTCGTTGTCTCACTCCCTAACACGCCCGGAAAGCTGGTTTTCGATGATGGTCCGCTCCGCTGGCCAAACCTTTTTTAATTCTGTTCGGAGAAAGGATGAGTAGATTCCGACACAACCTGTAAATTGAGGATCTAATAAGCTTTGCGGTGCACGTCGAACGCTGCTACGCCAGCCGACTGGCTGAAAAGAATCCTGCTTAAAACAGATGAAAATGAAGCAGGCA
The DNA here is from genome assembly GCA_038088735.1 of Panulirus argus. NCBI lineage: Eukaryota > Metazoa > Arthropoda > Malacostraca > Decapoda > Palinuridae > Panulirus > Panulirus argus. The sequence goes on along the minus strand of JAYMFT010379241.1, from coordinate 3,305 downwards.
AACTTTTAAACCACACATGATGAACAGAAACTGTAGGGCTCCGGGCTGCTTTTACACCTTATATGTGTGTGAGTGTGTTTAATTACTGACAAATGTCGTATTGATGCTCATTCCATTTTAAGAAAGAACATTTGTCTCATGAGTGGTGTCTGTGTGTCTGAGTAACGCGAACGCGTCAGATTGTAAGGGTTGTGATGTGTGTGTGTGTGTGTGTGTGTGTGTATGTGTGTGTCCAACACGTCTCTCACAGGCTGTGGTGGTATAGTTGCTCCTTAGCTCATTCGTACCATAAATTTCTGCATATGAAACATTTTACCCATCTGAAGCATTTGATTACAGCCCCTCAGACCTGTCCAGAAAGCAAAATGATTTACATACGATGCTCAATACGGAATTTACCGAATAATTCTGTTATTGAAATATGTTGAATACATTTAGGCAGGTCGTGCTTAGCAGCAGCGGTCCATGACACGGAGATCGCTGGAGGCAAATGCCGAAGACGCCATAATCGATGGCGTGTGCAGCGTAGCAAGGTTTTTTTTTTAAGTGGGTAGTGCTGGCGGCAGGCGGCGCCAAGTCTTCACATTACCAGGCGAGCAAGGGGAAGGGCTCGGTGGGGCAAGTAAGGTGAGCCGCAAAGCGAGCCTCTAAGCGACCCAACCCAGGGGCGGCGCCCGCCCGCCCGCCCGCCTCCCTACCCCCACAACCGCTGTTAAACCCTGACGTGTTTTGTCATACAACTTGACTTAAAACCTCTACCCCTACCCCTTACCCCCTCTCAACACGACCCACGGATGAACTAAGTGAGTTTATCGTCTTCTGTCCGTTATTTCGTGACGTATGTTTAACTTGTCTGTTGGGACTTTACTGGATTCATCGCTACGCAGCGATCAAAATCGCCATATTCCGTTAAATATGGCATCATCCATATTTACACAAGCTGTTGTCTTCCTCATTTAACTCGTAATATATGTTTAATTTGTATGGTGAAGTCCTCTTGCAGTTTAATTCTCATTCTGTTGAATATTGCATCAATATATTACCGCGTGAGTCTACGTGTAGTCTAAATTGGCGTCCTGAGAGATCAAGTCTGGCAACACTGTGTGTAACTGCGCTACCGACCCTTGTTGCAAGATTATCCCTTCACCCAAAGCATGTTGCCGCGGTTTCGTGCCGTACCTCCGTGTACAAGACATTTGTACCGTTTGTCAGGTCTCCGCCTGGTACGGGGGCCCTTCTTGTCTTATGACGACCCGGTCTTTGAGTTATTCTTGTAACCTTGTTGATGTTATGGCCCACATGCACAGTGGGAGTGTCTGTGGTCTTAGAATTTTCCTTTGTCATTTGAAGATTCTTTAGTTGGTGAATATATATATATATCGTGATGGTGGCGGCCACAATGAGGCTGGCAGTTGATAGACCTTTTTAGAATCTAAAGAACGGACCAACCAATCAAAACCGTGTTGATACCACAAAGAATTATTTGTGATCTTTTTCCTATATGTATCCCTCTCAATCACTATTAACTCTGTGCCTAATTTTTGGGCAATGGCTGAGAAACATGGTCCCCGAAATCACTAAATATGCATCTCAACCGACGCTGAGTGTTTGCGTGAAGCAGGCAGGACCTGCACATTTTCATAAGCAGTAAACACGTTTAATGGAACCCAGAAAAGTTGGTAAAAAAAAAGGTCACATTTATGTAAAATATTTCCAAATAATTTTGATACACTCAGAGTTGTTATTTGTTCTCAAAGATATATTTATCTAGATACATTATGCAGAAGGTATACTCTTTATATAAATACGACGCCATTATTAAACTGTCTGGAACCAATTCAAACCTATTAATGACCCGAAAAGTTTAAAGTAACAGAGGATGAGAGCATCATTTGCTGGACACCATTAATGGGAACGTAAATTGCCTAGCACAGCGTTTACCGTTACAGACACCTTGTACGAATATTGGAGCGTTTTACTTTTTTTTTCTTAGGTTCAATGAGTTGAACTCATTGCATGAATCAAAGTACATTTCGAATATTTCGGAAAGGAAGAATACGGGAAATGACTTGGCATCACACTGACCAACCCTATTGAGATCACAGGGGAGGTGGTCCAGTGTCCAGTTTGGAATCCATCGTAACTAAAGGTCTGACTGTACCAGTTAAACTCTTCACACTGCAGTTGTTGTGGTCCTGCTGTCAATACGGACATATTATTCCCTACATCAGCTAGGCTAAGTTGGGGACTTATCTTCCTCCTTTTGTCTTTCCCTCTTCCAACAACCTCTTTGCGTTTGGTTGTCAGGTTTACAAGTACATGCCTCCCCAGGCCCCAACAGACCTTTCCATGGTTTACCCCGGACATTTCACACGCCCTGGTTCAGTGCACTGACAGCACGTCGACCCAGGTATACCACATCGTTCCAGTTCACTCAATTCCGTGCCTTGGTTAGATCATGCATTCTTTTTCGTCTTACTCTTTTGTTTTATGTTCCACTCTCACCTTAGAAGATCTTTGATTGTGGCATGTCTTATTTTCGGCCGTGCTGCTCTGGCAGCTTCGGGATCAGAGGCGAGGGATAATATCATATATCCCGGAAGATATGATATGGCAGTACCGGAGCCTCCGCTTTGTGGCCCGTTGCGTATGATAAGCTGTGTGCCCTCACGACTATCAGTGAAGCCAGACTACTGCTGGGCTCCAGGGGTATTGGAATTTATTCCCCCAGACACAAGATGCCTTAAAGCAGCACACTGGTCGCATGCCTTGCCGATGTGTGTGTGTGTGTGTGTGTGTGCGCGTGGGAACCCCGAGCCCAACAGATTCGTTGGTCTTTAAGGCATCTTCATCGCCTTCTTCAGGTGTTAAGGATAATTCTCAAACCATCTCCACTCCTTCAGTGTATATGGCCCTTGTCGCAGACAGGAAATGAGTGTAAGACTTTACTACTTAGATGCCAGAAGGATCTATCCCGTGAGGCCAGAAGATAACCTGTGAATTGATAACTGAAAACTAAAGAAGCCTTGTGTGGGACTTGTGTCGATGCTAAGAAACTAATTTGAGTTCCATTACTCTGGACAAGAAGCTAGAGGCTCCTGTGGTCATAGGGCCCGCAAATGTTCAAAGGCATATTTAAAAGTATACTAAACATATACTTTTCCTACGTATTTATGGGTATGTTTTTTAAAATATTGTAGTTTAGTGTTATCTTTTATGTTAGCTGAGACGGCACAGGCATCTAAATGCCCTAATCAAGGCCATCTCATTAACGCTATATATATATATATATATATATATATATA
>JAYMFT010379230.1:0-20744 GCA_038088735.1 Panulirus argus | reverse complement strand
CACACATATATACATACATGCACACATATGCACCATACATATATATATACATATCAACCTATACATATATACATACACATACACATACACACATGTACATAATGCGTGTCTACTTCATCCATCTACATGTTTACATTTCCTTGTACTTACTTATTCATTCACTTGACTTACTTACGTATGCATTTACGTAATTCATTTATTCACATTCGTGTAAACTTATAACAAAGTTCGCTACATCCGCAGATTTCATTGATGCTGATGCGTTGCTACATAAGAGTGAGTCACCTTCTACTACTCTACCTAGTAACTGTAGGACCGCGCTCCCTGACATTTCAAAGGCTACATAACAAGGCTGGCAGGAGATGGTCGGAGTGGGTGGGAGATGGTGGTGGTAGCTACGGGGTTCTGAGGAGGACTTGTAAATCAACAGTTGTGAGTCATGGGAGACAGTACAGAGAGGGCAGGCCAGGTCGGGGAAGCCCCAGGTGACGTCAGGCCGGCGTACGGCCTTCCCAGCTATGTCAGGGACGCGGCCCGTACACCTCATCCCGCCATTTGAGCATCGTCCTTGTGAATCTCTCGCTCCCTCACTCCCGCTCCGACACCGAGACTGTCACCCGCACACACATACGACACGCACACAAAAGGTGCTCTTCCTGCCACAGTTACGGCCGTGGGGAGGGAAGCAGTCGATAAAATTATGATTTGAAACGTTATTTCTCTTTTTTTTTCTCTCTCTCTCTCATGGGTGAGATGCTGGAGGAATTCCAGGAATGACCAACGCATCTGGAAGGTTGGGGATTCCCAGTGATGACATCATTCTATTCCCAGGGCCGCCATCGACCCGTTGGCCGCCCCGCCTCCTCCTCCAGACGCCTCCTACCGAAATATATCCAGGCTCATTTCTACGCTTAATAAAGGCCTTCACGCTTTATTGAATGAAGGGTTTCGGTTAACTGGGTACCAGTGAGGTCTTTCTGCTTGAAGGTGGGTCCATTAAACTGTCGTGGGGGTGTCGTCTGTCGTGTGGGCAAGTTATCTTGGCCGAACTCTGGCGGCCGCGGCTGGAGCCTGCGTCCTACCTTCGGGTCCACGTGATTCCAGCGAGCTGCCCGCCATATAAACTTGCTCCCTCCCAACTGCCTACCAGTGTCGCTCCGTTCGGCTCCCGGGTGCCAACATCCGTAGCGCCAGTACAGTAGTAGTCCGAGTCTCATGTGATTCGCTCAATGAAATATTCATGGCTTAAAGTGAGGGTCACCGAGGCATTGTGCGAGGAATAGTGGTCGAGCGATCGCCCGGGAGAGAAGAGGAGAGAGACTCAGTGCAAAGGAAGGTGTTGAGCATGGTGGTGTGTCCGTGCGGGGTGATGGTGCCTGCCGCGGGGGTCGGGCGAGCCAGGCGCGGCCCCCGCCCTCCCAGCTGTTTCGACACCTCGACCACCGTCACCACGCAGCCCAAGGACACAGAGGAGCCAGCATCAGTGGACAAGCTGACGGCCGCCAGCAACGAGCACACGGGCATCTCCCTGCACTTCTCGAGGTCGAACAAGAACAAAGGGACGACAGGTAAACCTTGCTGCGAAGACAAGAGCGAGCACTCCTCGAGGACGACCCTGGCGCTGGCCACCACGGAGTCCGGCAGGTACGTGGGCACCAGACCCCTCAGGTCCAACCGCTCCCCAACCCCCACACTCCACAAGATCCCCCTCAGGACCACAACAGACCAGAAAAATACGACGAGCAGCGGGCGGCCGAGCAAGCACCTGCCGGCCGTGCGCACCTCGCCCACCTCCCCACAGGACAAACAGGCAGTAAACAAGGCGACTCAAAACTCAAACAGAGTCAGGGGTCCAATAGCACTTCCAAGACACAACGTCGTAAATCACAGGATCAATGATATGAACGCCTCTAACCAGAGAAGGTAAATATAAAAGCTCCATCTATAGACAAATAAGACTAACATTTTGCTGAACCCTAGAGCTATAGGAATGCCTTGATAAAAAACAAAAAAAAGCTTATGTTTGATATTTTCACCTGGCAAAGAAGAATAAAAGTTCCTCTTCCACCCACCTAGGCTACTGAAGCAGAATCTGTCGCCTGAAGAGACCCAACTGCGCAGCACAACAAGAGCAACAACCCCCGCCACCAAAACCTTCCCCACCCACCACCACCCTGACCCTATGACCCCACCACACTCCTGTGTATATGAGAACCTGCCCTACACGTGGCATACCCCAGAGCAGATCATCTACGAGAATTTACGGCCGCACCGCGAGAGTGATGCCAGCGGTGGGCTCCCTAGAGAAGCTGTCGTCACGGAGGGCCAGATGGACCCCTCCACAGACCCGTCGACCCCCGAGCCTCCCAGCGACTCGCACGAGACCACAGTCTGGCTCTCAGACTCGTGGAAATACAATACAATCAAACGAGCGCCGGACTTCAATATTTTTGAGTTACCGAACATTGATTGGCTAGAGGTAAATGATACAGGTAATAGATGCGAGCAGCAGACCAGTCAGGTGAAGGACAAAAGGAAATTTCGCAGTAGGCTCCCTACTTTTGGTCGCAAAAAGGATAAGGAAAACAAATGTAAAACGGAGAGTAACATGAGCACTCCTCCAGGATATGGTAGAAGAGGAAAGGATGATAGCCAAAAGGTACGCAGTACCGCCGAGGGACGGGATAGCACCGTCGGTATACACAAGGGCAGGACGTCGAGGCCGCCCCTCGCTCAGACTGTCGTTAATAACGGGGAAGGTGCGCGCAGCAAGGACCCGAGTCCATACTCTTCAGATAGCGAAAGCAAAGCGTCGAGAGGGTTGGCACGGTACTCGAAACAAGCGCCCAGGAAGGGAGACAGAGACCAGTCGCACCTATCACGGTGGAGCGGCAGTGAGAGCAGCGTCTCATCTGACTCGTCGTCGTGTGTGTCACCTTTAATCTCGCCCAGTCTATCTTTACGGTCCTACCAGCTGAAACGCCGTGACGGAGGCTCGCCCCTAATGTCACCCACTCTCCCGAGGCGACAAATTTACTCAAAAACCCGCGAGGGAGGATCTCAATTGTCGATAGATCGCCTCACGAGAGACTCCTCCCCGGAAATGCGAAACTGGGGTTCCCTAGAGATGGTGACCCATCTCGGTGAGGAGGAGGAGGAGTGTTATGGGAGGCGGCCTTGCCGCCCCTCTCGCCACGCCCACCTCCACCAGCCTACAGGAAACCCGGGAGACGGGAGGCGACCTGGTAGGGCGGCCCCGTACCCCACCGGCCCCGAGCCTAGGGGGAAGAGGAGCCCACAAGTGGAGGGGACTGTTTCCCCTCCTGCCCAGCTCACCCAGACCCGGCCTCAGGCCACCCGCCCGCGCCAAACTCAACCCCAGGACCTAAGCGTCCACACAACAGGATCTCAGGACACCCGCGCCCAGCAAGAGGCCCTGCCACATCCCGGGAGGCCAGGTTAGTAGCAGGGCTCGCCTCCCTGCCATGGCTCACTCACGGGCCCTATCCGTCAGCTGCATGGGGAAAGATATTGCGTTTCTCATTGTTTATTTATGTTTATTTAACGTTGTTAATGATTCCTGTTTTCAATTGTTCATTATCGCTCCTTCATCTTCGCTACGCTTCATTTCACTCCTCTGGAGAGGGAGACATCCCGCGTTTCCTTTTTCATTCCTTTGTTTCACTCGCCACAATCATTTCTCTCTCCTTGACGCCTTAGACCGACGACGCTCGCCTCGCGCCACCACACACTGACAATTTTGTCGCAGCCCAAAATCTGGGCCGTTATTTTTTATTCCAAGAGGCCATAGAGAACAAAGTATCATTCACCTCTTCAGGACGACCGTACGACACTTAGGGGTGATGTCATGACCTTTGACCTGCCCCCCCCCCTTCACGGTCATCACAAAGGTCACGACGTCATACCCAAGGGTCGTAACGTCATGCTCAAAGGTCGCACCGTCACGTACCAAAGGGGTCATCGCTAATCCCTCCATAAGACTACGGGAACCAACATGACCATTTCACTACATCACGCGCAGGAGAGAGACGCCTCCAAGAGCCCGCGGGCGTAGGACACTTTGCCATCTTTATCCCTCCTTTCCGCCCGTCCTTCTCTTGACACAGTGTCCCTACTGCATCTAATCCTCCTCCTCCTCCTCGTCTAGCTTCACAATGTTTTCCTCTCCGCTCGTTTTCCTTTATGAATGTGATACTTCCCTAGAGAAAACGAAAATTCATTGTCGAGTGATTGGTGGTCGGAGAGAGAGGGACTTGTGTGAGTGTTGTCTTTCACGATACACTTCACCATCGCGTGATCTCGTACTCATACGTAATCATTAATCATACGTAATCATTGATCATACGTTATCATTAATCATATGTAATAATTAATCATACATCATTAATCATACGTAATCATTAATCATACGTAATCATTGATCATACGTAATCGTTAACCATACGTAACGTTGCGCTCAACGGCTTCGTTGAGTCTTTCCTCCTGTTACCGATAATCAGTTTAAGAGTTCCCTTTGAGCACGACGGTACGACACTTTTAGCATGACGGTACGATACCCATTAGTACGATGCTCTTTGACCCATCCGTTTTACTGTCGGGTCAAAGGTCAGGCCGCTATACCTTAAAGGTCAGCGCGTCGTCCACAAAAGGTCGGAGCGTCATCCCCATAAGGTCGCGGAGTCGTGCTCAAGGGGATATGTTGGCCACCTTCAAAATGCAAGGAGGACAAGGGAGCCATCTTGAGTGGCCACGGTCGGTATGTGGAAGGCAGAGCGGGTTACACAGGGTCTGTCTGTTTCCCTCCTACGCTCCACCAATACCCTCAAGTTTCACCATCTCCCCACCACTCCACCTATACCCTCAGTTTCACCATCTTCCCCACCACTCCACTTATACCCTCAGTTTCACCATTCCCCCACCACTAACCAACACTTCAGTTTCACCTTATCCACCTCCACTCCACCTATACCGTCAGTTTCACCACCTCGCTCATCACACCTCCTATACCCTCAGAGTCACCATTTCACCTACCATCCCACCTATACCCTCAGTTTCACCGTCTCACCACTCCACCTCTACCTAGAGTTCTGCCATCTCCCCCACCACTCCACGTACACCCTCAGTTTCACCATCTCCCCCACCACTCCAATTATACCCTCAGTTTCACCATCTCCCCCACCACTCCAACCATACCCTCAGTTTCACCATTTCACCCACCACTCCGCCTATACCCTCAGCTTCACCGTCTCACCACTCCACCGATACCTTCAGTTGTGCCATCTCCCCCACCACTCCACGTACATCCTCAGTTTCACCATCTCCACCACTCCACCTATACCCTCAGTTTCACCATCTCCCCCACCACTCCACCTATACCCTCAGTTTCATCATCTCCCCCACCACTCCACCAATACCCTCAGTTTCACCACCACCCACCACTCCACCTATACCCTCCGTTTCACCATCTCCCCCACCACTCCACCAATACCCTCAGTTTCACCACCACCCACCACTCCACCTATACCCTCAGTTTCACCATCTCCCCCACCACTCCACCAATACCCTCAGTTTCACCACCACCCACAACACCTATACTCTCAGTTTCACCATCTCCCCCACCACTCCACATACATCCTCAGTTTCAACGTCTCACTCACCACTCCAATACCCTCAGTTTCAGCATCTCACATACCACTGCATACATTCACCCTTTTTTTTTTCTACAGGAGCAATATTGGTTTTCTCAACTCCTGTCTGTAATATCATTCTCTTCCCCCATAACAATACCACTCTATTCCTACTTCTAAAGCTATTTCACCAATACCCACGTCTCTCTACTCCATGATCTCCAATCAGTTCCTTAAAGAACTTTCTCCCTCGTTTACAAACCTTTCCCTTCGCTGCAAACGGTCTGCCAGACTTTGTTTAATACTCTCTCTCCCCTCACAAATGTCTTCTGCATCTATTCGCCTTTTCCAGAATAGTTTGTTTTCGTTCTTTAATTTCTCATGCAGTCTTCTTTTCGCTCTAATTTTATTCATCTCATCAAATCTGTTCCGATCAGACCTTTATATTGTGCATCTTAACTTTCCATAAACCACTGTTTGCAGAAAGATTTAGCTTTTTTCAAACTTCTTTTGTTTATGCATAACCGATTTCTTTAACTCTTTCTTCCACGATAATGTTGCTCTCTTTTCACTACTTATACCTACAGTGCCACACGTCTTTATATTCCCACACTATTAAATTGTCTCCACACCACCTCAACCTTACCCTGTACTGTTCCAAATTCATTTACCTCCTCATTTAACGTCTAACTGAAGCTGAATGCTACACTTTCATGCCCTAATCTCGCTGGCTTCTTCCACTCATTCTGTATTCACACTTACAGTCCTTTTGCATGTAAAATGCAAGGCTGACCTTGATAACACCCCTTTACCATGTAAAATGCAAGGCTGACCTTGATAACACCATCACACAGACTGACAAGACCCCCCTCCCACTCCACTCACGGACCTCACATCCTGCACGCGACCCAACATGTTCATTCTTACCAGAGACACAGACGTACTCCTGTCTACCTTGTATTATCATTCACAGTGCCTCAATCACGTATGTTTGTGGACATCTTTATTACAGTCGATATACATTTGCAACATTCATATACAGCTGTACACTTAGGTTCATGTGTCCTTTCACCGATGTCATTTTCATTGCAGACTCTGATTCTGTTCCCCTACTTACCCATTTAGTTTCTCTCCTGTATCTATATCCTCAACTGCTTTATCTAATTCTCACCAAAGGGCATCTGTAACCTCCTCTTATTCATCACAGCACGGTGCATATACAACTTCTATGAACATTCTAAACATCCGAATTCTGTCACCAATAGCCTAGCCCGACGCTACTGTAAATAAGACATCTCTTCAAACCAGCCCTTCTTCATAACATTCCCACACTGTTCCTAGCGTACCCATCGGTATCGTCTTACAGGCCTGTGACACCCTTCATTCTGCTCAACTTAAAGGTCTCACTATCAAACTTCTCTCCCTCAATGTATTCGCGCTCGACTACCATTTTGTGTACTCGCATTCGTTTCTCCAGTAAACCCTTGCCTGTAAATCAAGTTTTATTCGTTACTCGTACTATACTAATTGTCAAGGACTCGTACTCGTACTTCCGTTAGAAACCAATATTGTAAAACGATGTGGCTAAACCGATCAAAACACCACAACACCTGCCACACTCCACTGACAACTTTGGTGTTCACCACAATCCCGCGCGATTTCGTATTCCTCATTCACATATAAATAATAACAAACTTTATCAAATACTCTGCAATATATACCAATGGAATCTAATATACTTACTATACATTATAAACATAAGTACTGAAAACAACAATAAATCCATCCGGTGAAAAATCTTGCTATGTACAACTAACTAAACAGATCTTGTCCCCGTGAAAAACGCCCAGGACTGTCATGTAAGTCGCCACGAATAAGTCTATCTTTTACCCAAAGACACACGCAAGTTTTTATTATCTGCCTTTATTACAGAGTAAATAAGAGACCCGTGAACGATGACACGTAGTGTTGTGGAGAGGCGGTTTGTCGCGTGTTGACAAGCTAATTGTGTGTGTCCTGTCCAGCGTAGAAACAAACTTTTTTATAACTTAATTCTGCCAACATTTTACCTAACGAATTATGACTAAATCATGAGGGGAACTGGCGTCACCTGCACCCCAACTCCGTCGGCTAGTAAAATGGACACGGACGTCCATCTCCCTTTAATGTATCGGCTTGCTATGGTTGCTACACTCCCAAGGAAATTTCAGGAAAGATAACATATAAAAGAAATGCGTCCTTTCCTATCATCCGAAAGCAAAGACGGAGTTTCACTAAGAGTTGATTTTACAAAAGCATGCGGATATATCTTTCATTAACAAACAAAGCTCGAACATACGACTACTACATTGACCTAGTTTAAGTGACCAGATCCCTCACGGTCGTAAAGTCGTGATCAACGCTCGTACCATGAAAAAAGTCGTAACGTCTTGGTCAAGGGGTAAAGGTTTCCTAACGCTGATCTTTTGTCTGTCCTCACAGAGTCCCTCCCAACGCCACAATTATCTAATAAACGGTAACTGTCACTTGTATATAAATCTGCAACGCTCGAATGTGTTCTTCAAACAATAAATTCTAATGGAAATGCATCTGTCATATTACTGTATACAGCGAGACTGTATTACGTATGTAGTCATGATATAAGATGACTAACACATCGGTGAACAAGTGATTTTCAAATTTTCTTCAAAGTTTCTCGTGGTACTCACGAAAGTCCTACTCGTATTTACATTCCCTCAGCTCATGAAGAGAACCGAAACTGATCAACGCATTTTTTGTTTTCTCGTTTAACTGAAGTGGTTTCCAGCTACTGGAGGTTCCACACACACATCAGCCAATGGTCATGTAACCTGCTTCACTTGAGGATGGTACTGGCGTACTTACATAAGTGGAAAAGTGGAATTAAAACACGTCAAAATACTACAAAAGGTTGCACTACAAGCAGGTGTAATGCTACATCATAAAAGAAAAATAATTCACTGCCTAGAAATCTCAAACGCAACGTGCAAAAAAATACTGCGTCACACAATTCCGCAATCAAAATGCTGTTTTACTGTCAGTCAGTAAACAAGAGTGCACAGCAGCAGCACCAAAGTAATGACAGATACAGCAATTTACACGCTGTATAGAAAAACAGATACAACACTGTTTTCCTCCCTGCAGTAGGAGACATAAAGAACAAGGGAAGACTCCCAGTACCAGAAGATACTTAAACACGAAGGTGCGAACCTTGGTTATGATAGCCTAGCTTTTTAACACAGTGGTCGCACAGCCGTAATAAATTTCGAAGCGTCGTGCTCCAGGGATTAAAAAGACGAACGAAAATGATGCTCAATCGGACAGGAAAGCTCTGCTGTATTCCAATGAGCGATGAAGCGCTGAGTGGAACATTCAGCTTTAAAACAAGTTTGGAATAATGATCTGAAATTAAAAGCATCGCATTTGCTACAATACCAGCGACAAAATGATGGAACGTAGTACAGAGAACGACATACACTCGCAAAAAAGGCTGGAGGTTGGACAGGACTACTAGGTCGCTCTAAGCACAGTACAGCTTTAGGCCAAATCTTGTTTAAGAGAGCCAGAGGGTGTAGCTGGGGACTCCCCCACCATAAGCTGCGTTGTTAATCCTTGTGAGGATAAAACACATGAAATATGGTACGACAGATACAACGGTAAAATGTAATACGGTGCAACAATATCAACGTTTTATCTCATTTAGGCTAAAGACATCATTACCGAGGTACGCTAGTTCGTCGAGCATACCACGCAGGTTAAAATTTTTTTCCTTTTTTTTGGTGGGAAAAATATAAAGGGTTTAAGAATGGGCCTCACAGCTGAAGTGCTGAAACAGAAAGGGTAATCGGACAAAGAGGGGCTGTGTGATACGTTACACAAACAATGGGCCTGCAGAACAACGGGCCACACCAGTGATAAAAGGCTACAAGAACAAAGAGCCAAAGCACAATACTCCATTCGGGTGTGGCGCTCTCGAACAAGAACTACAACAGCACTGCCCTCCAAAAGATTCTCCGAGTTCAGGACAATGTCCTATTCATTACGGCTTTATGTGTAGTCATAAACTTGTCTGTGTATGGGCTTGCGCGGTGCAGTGGTTAGCGTTGTTGACCATGACTTACATACAAGCCTGCCAGGGTCCCAACCCATAATGTAGCAGTCGCCTTTGGTTCGTGACACTCTCCAAGACGACTCAAATATAACAAGACTATGTCTCCCAGTTTTTTTAAGGATTCAAAGCGTTCAGCGTGTGAAAAATGCGAGTGTACTGGTTAAGTTTGGGGAATTAGCTACAAATGATATATGTAAAAGAGAAAGTACATCAAAGAACTTACTAGGAATGAGTTTGAGAAATGGATATTAGTACAGCAGCGTTAGAAGAGTGGATAACGTACAAAGGAGAGGAAGCCATGAAAGTGATGGTAGGAAAATGGAAAAATTGGAGCGCAAAATGGAGTGGTGAGATGGTAAAAAGTGAAGTTGCATTCGAATGTATTCGGACGGTATTTGTAATGATTGTCCATAATTACCAGGATTCAGACTTGTCCATAATTACCAGGATTCAGACTTGAAGAAGTAAATTTTGTGGGTTAATAGCTTTAACAGACCTTGTTTTCAGAGCAAACTTGTACCATTGTTGGCGGAAAGTCTTAAAGACAGCCAGACTATAGAATATATTTACACAAGTTTGTGAAGTTAGAAGTATACGATTCCGAATTGTCAACAAAATCATAAATGCCACAAATTTCTAAATTTTGAAACTTATCTTTCACTTTTCCTTAAAAAAATGCAGTAAAGTTTGCTTCGGTTAGAAATCATGCGACATTACGTAAGCTAAAACAGGCTCGATTAGGCTGAAAAGTTCCTAAACATTTAAGTTTACCTTAAACGTTTCTAGGCAAGGAACGATCAGTGCCGCCTAGCTGACATTCTCTCTATAGCTCCACGTGTTATGGGCCAATATACACCTCTGTTTAGGTTTTCCTCCGACTACCTACTGTAGGTGAACGCTATTTTATGCGTTTTATGTTAGCGTACCTTCAAGTTGCGTTGCCATACTCCACTACACAGAGGCTGTCGTCTCGTCTGTGCGCGGGTCAGGGACACATTGGGAAGATTCTTGCAGTCAGGAAAATGCGTTAATTTTTCATGGGTAATGCATAAAGCTTTATAAATGCGTTAAAACTATTTACCTTCTGGTAAAAATAATTTCTCTAAGCTGGTTATGTAGTGTGTGTATTCTTTATTTTTTCTATCGCAGTTCGTCAGCTTAAAAGTATACACATTACCTGAGGTCATCATTCCCAGGGGTCCTACCGTCGTGCTCGAGGATCATCCCTTGTGCGCTATGGTTAGTATCGTCGTGCTCAAGGGGGTTAGGAATGGCAAACGGATCTGTTCTAATCGATGAGATTCAGCCAGACAAACACTACTGCTTCAAGATAATACGTTATTGATTTGCCATTGTACCTAATTAGGCGAAGATTACAGCGTTTTGACAATGGGACAATCTTCGTGTCTTCACAGATGAACACCTTATTATACTGCGACCTGGACAATTCAGCATTGTCTAGTTTCTCCTTATAGTATATAGTTTACTAGCAGCCGACAGGATACGGGTAAAATCTTACCACGGGTGTGGCCATCTCGGACGAAACGAAAAATGAAGATAATGTAAAGAAAAAAATGTAGAGGAAATTAATCCTAGCTCCTTGTATGTTTGTAAGTACTACTAATATGCTTTCAATATCGTCCCATACATCAATAGCCACTAACAAATTTTCTCCATCTAGTGGTCATTGCTGCAAGTATCATATCCCGGGTCTCTAATGGGCCTGCGTGTCAGCCAAGCCGAGTACCTCCTGCAGCGTTGTGGAACCCATTAATCGCGGAGACCTTATAAGAGACCCTCGAGAAGCAGGGAATCCAACGGTGCAAGTTCAATGTGGTCATAGTGTTCAATCGCCTGTCATTAGTTGAGTAACTTTACGTACTTGATGACGATGTATTACAGTCATCATACCGGAGAAACGAAGAAATTGTGCGTAATGATGTTTGGGTTAAGGTAGCAGGTCGATGCCAGCCAGTTTCACATGTGACAAAATTTTTACGCCTGTTCGTTTCCTCCCGCTTTTGGCAGACGATGACCCAAGATCTGAGGAAAATTAGTATATTCCTGTTACTCTTGATCGGTGATTATAATAATGAATATAGATTTCTTGATCGATAACTAGATTGGGTAAATAGAGGAATTATATATGACATCCATGCCTGTATATTGTATTTAGATTCGACTCTTGGTGGATCTGACGTTATCATCGAGACGCATGTTTACCTTTATGGCGGGGACACCACTATCTTATCACCACAGTGTCTTATCATCATAGTCTATCTAATCACCTCACTGAGGCAATGCAGTCATAATTTGTCTGTTTCTCCATCTTTTACTTTTTCTTTAATTGTTGATGATCAGCAGAAAAACTTCCATCACATCATCAGTGAAGCACAGGATCTATTGTATGTGTAAATCTATTCAGCCTCCTGATTCTGATCATATATGACATCAGTAATATGTTTGTCACTCACGTACACGTATTTTGGAATAGTTACAAAATGAAACCTTACGACTGGAGGGAGTGAATGTCGGACTGACGCCTCCCCTCGATTGCAACTCCCAACCTTTTCAAAAACGTGCGGAGTTTGCCTTGAATGTCAAGAACCATCTGCCCTTATTTCAAATTTCATTCACGCGCAAAAAGATACGATACAGTTCTTATGTTTAATATTCAATCGCTTGACCAGAATTTCGTAAACCTTTATAAAGGTACGATGGAAGGGCCATCTGATCCGACCCTTGCACCTCAAGGTGTAAGATTATCATGCCCAAGGGTCGGATTACCGCGCTCCAGGGCGACACAATCGTACCCGATGGCTTCTGTCCCATCGTTGCTCAGAAAGCTAAGACGATATTGTGTTGCCTATCCTTCTCCTGACGCTACCTGCGCCATCCGATATGAATACAAAACATTCACTGGACATTCTCTATAACTCATCGTGGTGTAGGAGCAATACACCGTGACAGTTATGTCTTGGTAGATTCTCCGAACCTGGGTGATGATTTGGTATGTTTTGAAGAGTTGACCTTGGCCTGCAGTGACCGAGATTGCCTTGTGTGGCCCGGGCAACAAACATTACATAGCCCAGTGACCAGCTAGGGTTCCTGTGTCAAAATATGACGTTAGTCTATCACATAAATCACTGTATATCACAGACTTCCCAACAGATCTCTTGTTGACGAAGTGTAATCAATCGTGAACTTTGGAAATCTGAGTTGTTATACGGTTCCCGTAGTGTTTGTAAGTACCTGTTGTTGGAAACATGCGGACATTCCCGAGACCTGTGCATCTGTTGGTCCTTGTACGTGTCGGAATCAGTTCATCCGTCATGTCTCAAGGGAGACCCGTGCTAGGTGGTCCTTGTATCACCGTCAGGACCAGTTCATTCCTCGTGTTTCTCGCACGACTCGTGACCTTACTAAGAATTTTGTTCTAAATCCGATCGCGTCCAACTCTTTATCTTTCTTTCAACAAGGAACACTCCGTCAACTATGAGTGCAGAAAAATGGCCATCTCTCCAAAACTTTATACAGTTGTTCACAGACAATTATATAAGAACGGTAATAACTTCTGTAGCTTTAAGCGGAAAAAAATCTTCAACTTCAGGTCAGTAACAAACGGAAGGACTTCATATCATCCTTTCATTTAGAGTAGCTTCATCAATACCGGCCGTTGGACAGCCTCCGTCGTCCTTTGTGGTTACCTGTTGGTTAGGCGATGCCCAAGAGGTATCCAGGTGACGCTCGGGAGGCAGAACATGAATGCCACCTGGAGATGACTCCACACCATCTCGCAGGAGGTGGGGCAATATCGTCGTCGTTATGCTTCAAGGTAAACAGTTTCCGTCGTCCACCGCCGGCGGCGTCCCCGTGTCGCGACAGCTGGTCGATAACTGCGACTCCCCAAATAACTGTTGGTCAGGCTCCAGAGCCTCAAGGTGACCACGCTTACCAAAAACGCCAAAAGAAAAAGAAAAAAGGGGAGGCCGGGGGGGAAATCTTGGCAGGACGATGGCAGTATGGAAAGCGCACTTACTGTAGCCGAGGACAAGATATCCGGACGTTCAGCAGCCATTCCCGCTCCTAATGTCTTGGGTAGTGTGGCTGTACCTCCCCGGCAGCAGCGGTAACTAGGAATAATTTCCGCCGAGGCACAACAGTGTTAGAACCACCGAATTCCGTCTCACCTTGTTGCCCGTATCCTCTACCCTCTTTCCACACAACTCCGTCTCGACCTACTTACGTTAAGTGATTAATAAAACATAATAAATTTCTAGCCCTTCTGAGCAGGTGACATGCATCATGTCACCTGGGAAACATTCGGGAAGATTCTGCACCTCGCTAGTCCCCTCAGGGGCATGCCATGTCTTCCCTAACATACCCTGAACTTTGGGTTTCGGTGTTTACACTGGGAAGAGAAATGTGATTTATATCACAGATGCGAGATGGTGTCAGGCGTCAAGGAGGGAAGGTGCCACATATGAGGGAGGGGAGGTGCCACGTCGTATGAGGTGAGGGAAGGTACGTCGTCAGTTTGTTGCGTCGTGTGAATGAAACAAACACGTCGTTTGAGTGTGCTATGTCGTGTGAAAGATACACGTCTGAAGGGTGCTTACGTCGTGTGAGGGTACTACGTCACATGAAGAGAATGTAGCACATAATATGATGATTCTGAGAGACAGGGGCTTCCTGGTCGCTTTTGTGAAGCTGGGTGCACACAGTGTGAGGCAGTGTAACACGTAATGAGAGGGATATCCAGTGCATCTCTCGTCAACCATGTTATGTGAGGACGCTGGGAGGCGGCCGCCAGGGTTTCCTTGAACTCCGCCGGGTGTCCTCCAAGAACTGGGTCAACAACTGGTTATTATATTCTTCCTTTGAAAAGATATGCAATCTATCTTTTCTAGTTAACATTCTGTCGTCAGAGTCTGTCTGCTGACGTCTCTCAGACTGGCAAATACAATAGAAAATGTACAAGGTTATATATGATACCCAGAATATCCTCAGGTAGTCATAACAAAGCCGATGCAGTCCTAAGTTAGAGCGCTTTCCGCAAGCAGCGTGTGAGGGGAGGGGCTCGGCACGGGTAATCAATCTGCAGCAGGTATTTGGTTAGCGACGGAGCGGCGCCAACCCGCGACAGGTGGTCTACAGAGCAGCCACTGCTGACCTCACCCCTGCCTACCTTCCTGCTCCTGCTGGCCTCACCCCTGCCTACCTCCCTGCTCCTGCTGGCCTTACCGTTGCTCCTGCTGGCTATACGTCTCATTCTCACCTGCTCCTGCAGCTTGCCTTAAACAATTCCTTGTCTCATTCTACTTTGCCTGGTGTGTTTGAAGACGTCTTCATTTCACTTATCTCATATCTCCCATATAACTCTCCCGCGAGCTGCGTTGGAGTCGCTGACGTCTTAGCTCATCGTCTGCTCCTCCCAGCATGTGACGCAGTTAACCCAGTGTTAAATCTTAAACTCTGCTGAAGCGGCCATCAAAGTGTGTAAGAGAAACTCTGCTGAAGCGGCCATCAAAGTGTGTAAGAGAAACTCTGCTGAAGCGGCCATCAAAGTGTGTAAGAGCTGAAGCCCCGATGTGAGAGCCGAGTGTGAGAGGTGACGTGCAATGGTGAGAGGGGAAACCCCAATGTTGTGGTCGTGAGCCACTCAATTTGCAGTCGCCACCGCAGGTCACGTGAGCCGAGAGGGGAGGGGAGGGAGGACGACCTGTGTCCCAGCGTGTGTACCATCCGGGTGAACTGCCGTCGTGGCGATGCAAATGTACGACGCAAAAGTTGAAGGAGAGATGAAGGGAAATCAATACCCAAATGTACCACAGCCCACTTGGAGGCTGAGGGTATGAGGTGGGGTGGGGTGGGGCGGGGGTTTTAACAAACGCTTGATGTTGAATTGTATGAATTATGAGGCGTGTGTTGTTAATGGTGAGGGTATGAGTGGATGAGGTGTGAGGGTATAAGACTAAGACTATTGGTGGGGACAGCGGGAGTGGATCAAGTGTGAGGGCACAGCACTGTTGCTGACGACAGCGTGAGTGGATGAAATATGAGGGAAGAACCCTTGATATAATGGGTTTGAGGAGATGAGGTGTGAGGGCTGAGGCCCGGTGAGGGTGGAGGAGAATGCTGGAGAGAGAGAGCCACGGCGGGAGTGTCCTGAAGGAGGGCCAGGTGCCTGGGGTCTCGTGTATTGATGTGACGATCTGAGCGCCGCCACGTGCCGCAGCCACTTGATGTGCCACGTGCCAACACCACACGCTGCATCACGTAACACAGCACATATCCTAGAGTGCGTTACGACACGTGCTGTATCACGTAATATGTCACGTGTCACACCATATTAACCCATATTACGTGACAAAAGTTTAACATACCACATGACATCATATGACACATGTCATTCATACTACACGACAAAGGATGACATTCATCGACAAAACATGACACAACATACCACATGAAGGCATTATGACGCACAACATGACACACAAGTTGCATCTCATATGACACAACATGTGATAAACCAAATGACACATTACACAGCACACCATACGGCACACTAAATGATACATTATATGACATGACATTGTACATTACATGACACAATACTATGGTACAAAAAACGCTACATGATACTAAATAACACGTGACACAACATGGTATATCACACGATATTACATGACACAGCATACAACACATGAGGACCCATATGACACATAACACCACATGACACATCACACGATACGCCATGACACCAAACGACACATCCCATGACAGACTGTATGACAAATCATATGACGCACTACATAACACAGCACACGACGCATCACATAAAACATCACATATCATAGCACATGACTCTTCACACGACACATGACACGACAAAGCACACAAGAAACCACATAACACCTAACACGTCACACTACAAAACACGACATCATATAGCACACCACATGGCACCACATAATGCAACACATGAGACACAACACAGCACATACGTATCACACCACATGACGCAGAACACAACACGACACACCACAGAGTGCACGACACACTTGACACATCTCACGACACCTGTCAAGGGTAAGTGGGTATGGGAGTGACCCGACTTCCTCCTCGTCAACACGATGTCAGAGGATTCTGGGCTCCACCCGAGTTCTACCAATTCTGTAGTCTCTTGAACACGACGGTACGACCTTTGAGCAAGACAGCACGACCCTTAAGCACGATCGGGTCTCTGGGAACTCCTGGCGAGGCCCTTAGTCCGTCCAGGGTCTGCAGGACCTCCCAATGAGGTTCCAACGCCGCCCATAGTGTCTCTGGGACGTCTCAGAGAAGCTCCGGGGACCCCCCCCCCCCCAAGGGAGGATTCTCCGGGGCCGGTCAGGGGGGTTCCAGAGCGACGCCAGCACCACAGTTATCGACTCATGACAGGTGACTCATGGCTGGCGCCTCCTGGCCCGCACCCACTCATGGGTGTTCCTCTCCCGCACCCTACGGGGCGGGGAGGGGCGCAGCGGGGCGGGGCGGAGAGGTAGGGACTCGACTAACTAACAGAAACGACAATACTCTCCCTTTACATGGGTCAGCAGCGGCTCCACTCTCCCCTAGAGGCTCTCACTTGACACAGTCACTCTCCCATCGCCCCCTCCCCCTCACAACCCCTCATTTCCCTCCTGGATCCCTCATTTTCGATCTTCCTGCTGGCCCAGGGTCCAAGACGGGGCGCCCGGCCGGTCTGCTTTAAGGCGTGTGTGGCAGGTGTGGGCGTGCGCCGCCTGCCCCTCCACTCCTCCTCCTCAGCAGTCCACATCATCTCCCCCATCGCCACCACTATGCCTCCCCTGCTGCAGCCTACATCATTTCCTCCCCTCTCCCTCCATCGCCACCACAGCACCACCGATGCTCCTGCCTTACCATCACTTCCATATCCAATACGCCTCCCTCACTTGTCTACCACCACTACTCCATCAACACCACCACCAAACCCGTTCTCCATATAACCACCACCACAGTCTCTCCCTCCCCCACTACCACCACCATCACACCTCCAACACGTCCGCTGATGGAAGGGGGGAGCTTGGAGCGCCACCCTAAATCCCACACAAAGGGCTGGAGTACAGCAGATTCGGATCCGCAGGGTACACAACAGTCAACCGTATTTTAGTCTCATACATAAAGAAAACGAAGAATCTGCCCAGAAATAAGAACTGGAAATCGGAAATAAAAAGTAAAAGAGCAACAGAAAACTGGCGTGAAGTGTCTGAATATGCATAGAGCACGATCGAAAACCATCCGACCCATCAACTCTCCTTCTAACACCTCGTTCCAATCATTCCTTTGTCCATCCACAGTGACGTTGTTTCCCTGCTTCTATTCTACAGGTATTATTCCGGCCACTGTTCTCGTGAGGTGTCTGCGTGTGTCCCAGTCTTAACTAAGACCTCTGCCCAAGGCATACGACTGGCTGCTGCTTCCCATAAATTTTTTGGGGGAAGACCAGCCACACGGGAATTGGCCGTTAAGATACCTCATGTCTCTTCACAGCGAAGCCTTGAAAATCTTTTCCCTTTTCTTTTCGTCTTTCCCTCTATGAATAACACTTCCACTCTCAAGAACCAGTAGCACAAACACCCGAGGAACTCAAATTATTCTCCCCCAAACCCTTTGTCTTAGTTCACTGATTTACCTTTTCAGACGATATGATTTTCGATTCGCATATACTTTTGCCTTTGCCATTTCTGATAATATATGTATGTATTATATCTTTTTTTTTCTTTTTTTAATAAATTTGCCGTCTCCTGCGTTAGCGAGGTAGCTTTAAGAACAGAGGACTGAGCCTTAGAGGAAATATCCTCACTTGGGCCCCCTTTAGCGAGGATATATCACTAGGAGTACAGTATTGTCGAAGAGCTCGTCACTCCACATTAATTCACACCTCCCCGCTACAGGAAGTAGCGCAGCGCTGGCCGGCAGGAGCCTCTGGAAAGATCATGGGTAACACCAGGACTCTAACAGTGAAGCGGTAGTTGTTTAGGTAATTTTACTTGGCACAAATCCATGCTGGCCTTCGCTTAGTATAGTTTCTGACAAGGTACTCCATAATGTGTTCCTTCATCGCTCTCTCATACACATCTTCATTTCACTGGGTGTTGAGCTTACTGATCTATATATCATTTGGGGCCATGGAATAGGAATTTCATTTATGTACTGACGTAATAAACGCCATTTTGTGTATAGCATCGAAAGAGGCTTCGCTTCTGTTGTCTTTGTCTTCTTCAGAAATATCAGCTGGACTTCCGCTGGGTCCTGCTGCAGAGTTCTTTCCAAGTTTCATTCATCGTACTGCATGTTTAACATCTGCAAGGAGGCGCTCACCACCGTCGTCGAACATTTCATTTTCTGAAACTTATTTCAGTTTTTGTGCTGAAATCCGACTCCAAGCGGTTGATTCGAATTTCTCGCCGGCTCGTTCTAATATCCGTCTCCCGTTTTAAAAGGTTCCGGGATGTTCTTTTTTTTTCTCTCTCTCTGTTTTATTCATGTATGCAAGAGAACCTCTTAGATGTTTGTTCCATGCATTGTGCTACTTTCCACTCGTACACTCTCTGTCCTCTTCTTTGCAACTCTGTCATTCACAGATGTCAGTGTTTCTTTTTCTCTCACCTAGTCCTTCTGTCCCTGTCTCTGCTTACTGCGTCCCTTACAGCTTGTCCTACCAGAGAGAGAGAGAGAGAGAGAGAGAGAGAGAGATATGAAGATATGTCGATTAATTTTCCCACTGGGCGTGAGGCAGTGTGGGGCCGCTATGCAAGCCACGAGGCGCTGCTGAATGTATGATGTGGGCGACTGAGAGAGAGGCTGTTATTGATAAGGTCAGTGGACAGGCCTGTGGGCGGCTGACGTCACGGCAGAACAACACTTAACACACCTACATAACCACAGCAGATGGGGGGGGGGGTACCCTAAAACAGCCACAGTAGAGGTTGGGGGGTCCCAATTCAGCCACAATAGGGGGTACCCCAGCACAGCGACAGTATGGATGACTGTGAAGAAAGCCACAGTAGGAGGTACCGAACACCTATACAAACAGTGAAAACATTCCTGCTCGATATGTACACGGTAGTGCCCACTCACCAGGTTTTTATACGGGGTTAGGGGAGAAAGAATACTGGCCACGTACCCCCTACGTGTCGTGAAAGGCAACTAAAAGGGGCGGAAGCAGGGGGGGATAGAAATTCTCCCCTCCTGTATTACTTTCCAAAAGGAGGAAGAGAGAATGTTTTCCCTAAAAGACTCAAGTCATCTATCCTCGACGCCCCCTCGCTCACTTAGAAAATAGCGAACATGTATAAAAGATATATACTTCTATTATCCTCTCATTACCGCAGGAAATATTAGCATCCCTGGGCCCTGGGAATGATGAAATGATGCCCGGCATCATCTTACACCCTCCGCGTCAGGACTGTTGAGCTCACTGTCACATTAAATTCTAAGTTATGGAGCTTCACTTCGTATCATTTCCCCACACGCACGGGTTTTTCCGCTTTCTTTCCTCACAGTTTTTCTCTTCCTCCTTTTCATTCAGAACTGTTCTGTCATTCTGTATTATTCCCCTCCCCCCCACTACCCTTCTTTCCACGGGGTTCCATGAGGGAGTCAATCTGTGATTTTAACCTTTGTCGCAATGGTGAATAATTGACTACCTCTTCGTTTACACAGGGTGGATCATGTTTGAGTTAGGCATGCATCTTTCGTGGGAATCAGCTTTGCAGAAGAGTTGTCTTTAACATCGTCTGCTCTCTGTCTCGCTCTCAACACATACATGTACATACAAAAAATTGATTATATTAATAAATGTTACATACACACGCAAACATAAAACACACACACACACACACACACACACACATATATATATATATATATATATATATATATATATATATATATAT
>JAYMFT010379219.1:9656-20744 GCA_038088735.1 Panulirus argus | reverse complement strand
TATATATATATATATATATATATATATATATATATATATATATATATATATATATATATATATATATATAATAGCAATTTGTATAAGAAAATAATCAGATGCTAGTCTTTTGAATAAACCCTTTCTGACCTGTAGTGTGTATGCTTTTCCATGCATTCACCACAGGACACAGAAAATTCCTGTAAGATGTGTTTGGCTCTTGATGATCTTTAGACCTTAAGCTGCTGTAATATTTATATCATTTGCAAAAGAATTTTACATGTTGGCTTTGCTTTCACATATATCAAGCAGGGGCACAGGTTTGCATAAATATTCAAGAATGTGTAAAAAGAAAGATGGCTACCTAGAATGAAGAAACCTAGAATTGTGAAGCCTTAAAAAAGTATGACTATGATATTGCAAAACAGAGAAACTGAAATTTCCAGTGTTGATGGATACTGTTGTACTTGAGAATATGCAAGAGACCACAGAGTTACGTTCTTACCTTGAATATGGCTAAACGAAACAATAATCAGTGGGAGATTGAGTGGTCCCTTCATCTGTAGCAAGCTAGTCTTTCCATGAGCAACTGAGGCCAACAAGTCCTTTGCCCGCAGTTCATCTAAGCAAAGTAAATGTGGAAATATATATCCAAGATAGTGATCAGTTTACTTCAGTTGTCTATGGAAGAACTACTGTAGGCTAAAGGAATTGCTCTCCATTTTATTGATGGTTCTTCCCTTTGCCAACATTCATGTTGCAGCACCATATTTTGTTTTCTCTATCATAAATTGGACTGTGAGATTGTTCATGTTCAGCGTATCATTTTTACTGCAGACACAAGTTGTAGGAATAATTAGTAATAGATGTTTTTCTTATAGGCTTGGATCATCATCATCTGCTTAAGAAACCTGAGTAAACTGATTGCACCATTGTTGACTCACTTCTTAAGTTCATCAATAAAATCCTGAACATTGTATGTTGAGCCAGTAATAGAGTAAGGAAAAGGGCCTGTTAGGAAGGTTATCCATACACAAACTAGCTGTTACACCACCTACCTATATCCTAAAGAACATCTCTTTGTTGTAGAGCTAGTCCATGCCCTACACAGTTGATGCAGAGTGCACTACTTACTGTGCGTGTGAATTCATTATCAGGAAAATAATGAGTATTATTTTTCATGTGCTCATCTTTCATGTCATAGCAAGGCAGTATCAGAAACTAAACCTTCAAGGGAAAATTCTCGCAGTATTCTTTCTTCTACTCCTAAAAAGTGATAACTCAGAAAAGCAGGATTTGCAGACTCTTATTTCTACCCCTATAAGTTTCCTTCTCTGACATACAAGAGATGCATGGATACAGTTTTTTCTACCCTATCCCTGGGAATAAATTGTTGTAATAGTAAAAATAATGATAAAGTAATCATTTCTTGGTGGAGGCAATTGTTAAAGTTGATGTTGGATTTTGGAAAAAAAAAGCACATTTATATGAAGGAAGTGGTGAAAGTGAGAGAGCCTCTATATAGATTTACTTGATCAAGTAAAGAATGGCTTATAGTAAAAGTAAATGAAACAAGGAAAGTGGAAAAGGAGTCAAAGTTATATAGGAAAACATTGCTTAAGTGTGTACATGAAGTGTGTGGTATGTAGAAGGTGGATAATGGGCATATGAGAAAGGGTAGTGAGTGATAGCCTAAAGAAGTTACATTATATGGGAAACAAAAAGATGTATAGATGGTATCTGCAGGGAGGGAGTTCGAGTGCTCGGGAGGATTCCAAGAGAAAGCGAAAAGAGTCCTAGAAGAAAGTCCTAGAGCTGATAAAGAGGGGGAATAAGAAATAGGAAGAGTACTGATGAATCTTGGAGAGAATGAAAATATTACTTGGAAGGTGATAAACAGTTTGAAGAGGGCAAGAGGAAAAATGGGTCGAACAGGTGGGGAAGTAGTTAAATTCTGTCCATTCTAGTCACTTTGTTATCCTACATCTTATGCAATCTTTCACCAAATCATCAGTTTTCTCCAAACCAATTGCCTCGATGCTCCCACTCCTCAAACCACCTGGTCTTACACACCCTACCTCTGCAACCATATCATTTAACACGTTCAGAAGTCCTTCAGAACACTCACTCCACCTCTTTTTCACCTTTTTTTGCTTGTTACCACTTCCCATCTGCTTCCCTCAGTGGTGATACAATTTGTCCATTTGTTATTTTCACAGTTTCTATCCTTCCAAAACAATTTTAATTTATTATTCTCCCTTAGGTTTATCAATACTCTTTCACTCCATCTTTCATTGCTCTCTTTTTCATCCCCTGCACCTTCCTTATGACCACCTACCACTTTTCTCAGCGGGTACTGCCCATACACCTCTTTCTCTTTGTTGTAACTTCATTTCTGTATCTTAGTAATACATATTACAGTTTCTCATATGCTCACATACCACCTTCTGCATATCACACTACAACTGCACACACACATAAGCACTGCTTCTGAAAATAATTTCCCCTCCCCACTCATCCCTCTTGTATCAGTAACTTTCACCTTATGCCATTCTTCATTCTATCTCTTTTAGAATCTGCATATGCAAGCTTCTTTTCCAAGCTCACTTACTTTCACTGCCATCTTCCTACCCATGTCATTACCTCTTTTCTTAAGCCACCACATAGTTTCACAACTGTCTCAGCCAAGAAATTATAACACTTCCCACCAGCTACCCCTCTCAGAATACAGTGTATTCACATCCAAGAGTTTATCATATGCAACCCTGTTAAGTACATACCATCCAATTATGCCTGTTGACACTAAACCCCATTCACTCACGTATAGTTATACATACATCTTTTGTTAAACCAGGTATTTCCACTTACACATCCTTTTTCAGCACACAGTTTGATAAACTGTTTATCATCTAATTTACATGCCTCTAGTTATACCCTCAACTGCTACATCACCCACTCTTGCATTTATATCTCCCACTAAAACTTGCATCTCCCAGAGGACTAACCCCCTCTTGTTCACTCCTTTTGCCTTCATGTGCAAAGCTTTCATAATCACCCACATAAAAAAATCTACTTTCATTCACACCCACACCATCATAAAACTCACTGCTTTCTTCATTCATTCCCACATCATTCTTCCCCCTTTCCCTTGAGCTTTGTTTCAGTTAGAGCCAGAAATATCCATTTCCTCTCTCTATACAGATCAACCATCTCTTCCTTCTTCACATCCTGATTACAATCCATGGACATTCAGACAATCAAGCCTAAGCCTTTATGAAGTACTCCTCACTTGGCTTCTTCTGCACTTCCCTTTCTTAGAAAATGGCAATACAGGGAAGAGAGGGTTTTCAACCCCTGCTCCTGTCCGTTTGATGTCTCGTACAACATGCAGGAGATGTGCGAGTAGCGTTCTTACTCCCCAATCCACAAGGGTAAGGGAACTTGTGTTTTAGGATAAAGAGTCTTGTGAGCTACATGTAGTTATATATTAAGCAAAAGATAGAAGGGAGGTTTATGTTTTTGGCTGGAAGGGAGGTTTATGTTTTTGGATTGAGTTTCATCAGCTGACATGTACACGAGGCAGAAAAAGAAATATTTTATCGAGAAGAAAATTGCATTGTATGATTTGTTTCAAACAAGGCTCTCAAGTGTCAGATTTTATTTGCAAAACAAATTCCTATCACTTACTTATGGTGGGTTATCAAATGCTTGGTAGTGTGGCACAGTCTGCTAATAGTGGTTAAACGATATGATTTGCCACCTCTGTTACCCCATGATATGGAGAGTGGAGGGATGCAAATTTTGCCTGCTGTCTTTGTTTTTAGTGATATATTTGCTGTTTCTGTTCTGGGTGATATTTTCCTTACCAGTTACCAAACATGAGTTCTAAGGAGTTCTGTCAGGAAGAAGAGGCCTGTATTCTTGTTTGGAGGGAAGATAAGGCATCTACAAGCAAGATTTCAAGATGTACTGGCAGGAACAAGTTCACCATCTGGACACCTTTTCTCCCTTCTAATGTAATTCCTTACCATGAAACTGGATCTAGTTGACCTATGAATAGTAGTAAGGTGACTGATAACCTGATGAAGCATGAGGTACTGTAAAAGACTATCTCTATCAGGTTATCATGTGCTTTAGAGGTCTTCCTAGGCTAACCAGTCCCAGCTTTTTGAGGAGGGAGTGGTTTTTCTTCCTAGGCTAACCAGTCCTAGCTTTTTGAGGAGGGAGGGGTTTTTCAACACTTCAAGCTTCATCAGGTTATAAGAAGAGTATGGTTAAGAGAGCTGAAATGGTGTGAACATATAGAGAGAATGAGTGAGGAGAGTTTGGCAAAGAGACTATGTGTCATAAGTGGTGGGGAGGGATAAGAAGAAAGGGAAGACTGCTTTTAATTTGTTATAATGGAGTGGAAAAGGTTTTGAGTTCTTGGGGCCTGAACATGCAGGAGGGTGTAAGGTGTGCATGGGGTAGAGTGAATTGGAGCAATGTGATATACAGAAGGTGCTGTGCTGTCAGTGGACCGTCTTAGGGTATATGAAGCAGCCAGGGGAAACTAAGGAAAGGCCATTTGGAAGTTGGTTGTAGACAGGGGGTTGTGATTTAAGTGCCATTACATGCAACAGATAGACAATGGATGTATGCAAGTAAGGCCAATTCTTCATCTGTTCTTAGTGCAACCTCGCTAGCAGAAACCAGTGAATAAGTCGGCAAAAAAATAATTATAATGCTAATGATGTCTGGCTTTGGTTTTGGTACATTATACAAGACAGTTAGAGAATGGATGTGCCCATTGTTCATATTTCTCTTAATGCTACTTTGCTGAGTAAGGAGAGGTAGTTTGATAGAAAAGAAATAATAGTTATCGGTGTATTGAAGTGTCTACTGTCAGAGGCTGAAAATATAGAGAAAATACACACAGTATAGATAGTGAATTTAAGAAAAATCAGAATGGTTTAAACAGACAGTCCTTACACAAATACTAGGCTGGCAGCCTACTTGTTACTGATCATTGTAATGGTGCAGATGGGGCTGGCTGTTTAGCAGTCTGTCTGCACTTGAATAGGCTCAGCTTGGCTTTGGTATCAAATTTCAACTCGGGTCCAAGGTATCTTGGGTTGCAGATGTTGGTGTGGCTTCTTCTTTATAAATTGTTGGATGAGATCTAAGTGATGGCTGAAGAGATTTGGGAGGACCAGTTTGTTGATTGTCTCTGGATATATGGTGGAAGAGGGACTAAGAATGATCTTTATGCCTTTTTGTACAACTTTTACTTAGCTCTTGTTATGCAGTGGATAGGGGAAGGAAGACCAGATGGGGAGGCAAAGTTGATCTTGGGAAGAAATATGTGTAAATTTTAATAATGCACAGGGAGTGTGTGTTTTAAAAGGGTTTCCAGTAATTAGTCTAATTACTTGCCTGCGAGCCATAAGAACATGCACCACCTGGATGGAAGTGTAATAAATTAGTGTGGATAGCCATAAGAAATATGTGGTGCAACTTTTCTAGTCTGTCAGAAGTTTATAAAGCAAGACAGTGCTCCATATGCACTGAAGTTTACCAGTTTTAGAGAGACTTCTGTCATGGCCTTCTCCTTAAGGGAGTTCCTGGAGGGAACATGCATTAGATTTATAAATAGCACGACAATGACTCAAGCATTTTTTTGTTTTTTTATTGGACATTAGGGGAGTGCAATATCTACTTTAGTGACTCCCTGATGAATAAGCATAAAGAATAGGGCTTTTGATACATTTTGTTCAGTGTCTAGCAAAGGAAATCCATTTTAAAGGTAAAGTAATTGGATGCTGATAACAACTGCCTCAAGAAGTATCATACTATCATCCCAATAGGAAAGTTGCCCAAAACCATTGTACAACCTTTATATCACGAATGCTGATGTACCTTTGTCCATTAAAACTGCATAGCAAAGCTCTGCTAAACATTCTTCAGCAGACATTTTTCTTATCCTTTCTTTCCCCTCTATGAATCATGCGATTTTCCTGACAGTTACAACTTGCCCCTCTTTTAAGAAACCAGGTCTTTCACCTTAAAAACTCTTTGTTGGTTGTTCTTTCCTCCTTCCTCTTAAGACCTGGCCTCACCCAGGACATTTTTCCACAGCTGAAACCTTCAGCATAGAAAGAGAGAGAGAGAGGTCTTTCAAAAATGTAGACAAACTTGTTTCAGACAGACCAAGAGGGAAGTGTATTCATCTGCTTACTGACATGAGTAATGAGGTACTCAAAACAATAGGCAGAATATTGGACTGTCATGCCATGTGAGATGGATACCATTGCATTACGGAGAAATGTGATAAAGTGATACAAGATGGTACTCCATTTCCCTTTTGTCACTATCATAGGACAGTTGATTTTGAACATTCAGATTTTAAGAAATTTAAAGGCAAGAATCTCAAGGCTGTCATGTTGAGATGGTTCAAGTAAACCAAATCACATGAGGGTATGTATCATCTCTGAATATTTAAACTGTATACCATTCTCCAGTGGCAAGATCAATGTTAGAAAATCATTGAAGAAAATACTGATGAGGATAATGTAATGAATGATGGTGAAGATAATCATGAATTAGGTTATGCCACCAAGGATTTCAATGAATGTGGTGCCCAAGTAACCCTGCATCAACAGAAACTGTTGATTTTGTTCATCTTTTTCCCGATCAAGCTTTTCCTGATTTGTTTGCTTCGTTTTTGAAGAGTTATGAAGTCTCGGGTTAGCAAGGTGATGATGTTCACAGGGAAGTGCAACACCATGTGGCAACGCAGCACCATCACTCCAGGCCTACTAAGAACTTACAAGCAGAGGTTGACTTGAGAGGCATATTTAGTTATGTAAGTCATCTGTCATCTGCGTGGGCTGAGGGTGTGACCCAAGATCTTTCCAGCATGGTAGTGAGTATATGTTGATTTTTAGTGGCTGTTAATTCTCAGAGTTGCCTAGCCCTGTGATGCTTGTTTAAGATGTAGGAATTCTTTGAAACCTGAAGAAGCACCTACAGGGATAGATTTTTCCTTGAACTTTACCAGCATATTTGCTGGGATGAGGATTTTTCTCTCTCAGTTTACCTATTGATTTTAAGATGTGAAATGATACTGTACTCTGAATTTACTTGAGAATGTATTTGGATTTTCTCAGTAGTTAGTTCAGTCATCTGTTTAGCTGTAGGAGCCACACATGATTTGAGTGCTTGTCCAGCATCATTTTTTTGTCATGGACATCCACTACTGGTTTGTACCTAGTTTTATGCGTACAGTAGGTCTTTGGCAGTCAGTTGAAAATAGATTCATCCCACCTGTGTGTAATTAACCGGAAATAGTTGTGAGGACTCTGAAGAAAAGGAATACATTTACTAACAAATTCGTCTTATTTGTGTACTCTCATTTTCTGAGAGTTCTCATTTTGGGTGAAAACAGAAAAAGTGAAGACCAATCACAGCAATTTAAGTTTAAAATCAATATCTCATACATTTTGTTTCATAATGGTTTTGAGACAGTGCAGGATGTGAATTCATTATATTTCATACATGCTTCACCATATTTTTTGGTAAGTTCCTCATTGCCCTCTCTTTTTTACAGTTTTATATATTGTTCTGCTCATGCAGTCTAAAATCATGATGGATAGCTGGCTGATTCACACTTGAGTTCTGTTATTATCTCCCTTATACCCAAGGGATTTTGATATGAAGCAAGCAAGTATGTTAAAGAAAGTACATAATCTATTTTTTGGAGAAAATTAGTTTGTATGATCTAAATTCCCAATTTATTCATAAGGAAATTTTAGAATCAAATTATTATTTCAACAAAATTCAGTTTCCTTTCATACACCCACCTTTAGGAGGAAATGCACTCAAGATAGCCTTTGCTGTCCTTATGAATATTATACTGAATATAGACATACCTTTATACCCCTATAACAGTGTCATGTTTCTGTAGCTCGTTGCACACAGAATGAGTTTTGATACGATAGACTTTTGTCGTCCTAGTGGGATATGGTAATGTGTGGACTAAAATGTTTCCAAATAGGCTAACTGTTTTACCACTGTGTGCTGTTGGCTGAGAATAATATCTTAAGGAATTTACAGATGGAAATGATGAGTACATGTAACCACTTCAGTTGGTTTCCTTACAAAACGGTATTAATCTAAGCTTACAAGGGAAATATTAGCTATAGCTCATATCTGTGAATCTGTTACATAGCACAGAAAATGAAAGAATCCCATCAACAGGAATGCAACATGGCAAATTGTGGACTGCTTGTCTACCATTTGCCTCGTCTCTACATTTAAATAGAGATTTCACACTAAAATTACCCATAAGAAAAAATCTTATTGAGTCGGTGTTAGGGAAACCTGGTTGAGAGGGAGCACTTTTTTTCATTTGTTGACCAATTGAAGGAAAGTATATCTGTATGTACAGCAAACTGAAATAATTATACTGAAAAAGATGAGCCTGATGGGGAAAGACAAAAGTGTCATTTCAATTGCAGCTATTTATTATTCAGTTTACATATGCTGGTA
Source organism: Panulirus argus (assembly GCA_038088735.1). Lineage (NCBI taxonomy): Eukaryota > Metazoa > Arthropoda > Malacostraca > Decapoda > Palinuridae > Panulirus > Panulirus argus. The sequence goes on along the minus strand of JAYMFT010379219.1, from coordinate 12,236 downwards.
AAGCAAGACATTGCTTAGTAACAGCAATTCACAAAGTCTGATTGGCTAAGTCAGTATTATTATTCAGTACCACCTTGTTTTGCTCATACAATACTGAATGGGTATAAGCAAAGGATTTTAAAGGTGTTTGCACCAAAATATACGAGATACTGCTGCAAGGTCTCTACAGTCTGGCACAGTCACCAGGTACATATGAAGCACATGTACTTGGAAATAACATGATGTAAGAACAACTTGCCATGTGATACTCTACCATAATTCAAAGTGTGGTATGTATATGACATTCATGGGTGGGTCTTATCATTTCAGATTAGGTCAGTACAGCATTGAAGTGAGCAATCTTTTGGAGGTCTCATTTGCTCTTCAGTAATTCATACATTAAGTCTCTCAACCCTGTTTTTTCAACAGCTTTATATAGTTCAAAGTTTGCACACCACTACAATTTTCCTGAAGACTGCTTTTATTTCCAAATCAAATTTTCCCCAGCAATCTAGTTCCTTAAGTCTTCACCATGCTGTTAATCTCTTCTTCAACATGGCTACACCTTTCAATGGCAATCTTTATTAGTGCAATTTTAGAGTGTGGCTGCATCACCTCACTTTCATGTTGTACTATTTCATTGGAAATTTTCAGCCTCCCATTTCATTTTTCATGTATGTAAAATTTTCCATTATCATTATTTTCCAAATCTGGTCTCCTTGCTCTTTCTTTCATATTTCTCATTCTAAACCATCAAAAATTAAATGCTAGACTCATCATATAATCTGTTAAACTTCCATCTAACCCTTGAGTAAACTTCATATTATGCATAAATATATATTTTTATTGCTGAAAATGAATCATACCATTACTATACTTATAAGATGTTGGTAAACTTGTTCTGTAACCACGCAGCTTCATTTGCTATCACAAATTATTAGGTTTAAATCCCCAAAGTCTACCCAAAATTTCTCTTTTAGCTCTTGAAAGCATCCATAATAGAAAAAATTCAATTGGGTAATTGAAGAATTTGCATCATTGTTCATAGTTAACTTAAAACAGTTCTTGACTAGAAAGTAATGAGGCAAATGACCTGCACACAACTGATTGACAACTAAGAAATATCCTTATTATACTGTCCAAGCATAGAAGAAGAGTTCTGACCAGGAAATGGACTTTTCTGAGTTTAGGGCTGGGCTAAATGATGATACAAAACCATTCGCCAACCTTAACCAATGAATGCATGTTGTGGAACAAACGGAAAACAGTGGCAGAACATGAAGCGTTGGTCTTATTGGCAGATGATAGGACAATAGTGTCTTTGATACATTCTTAGTTTAATAAACATTACATATTGATTAGCTGGGAGGTTGTGATTACTACTAGTTTTTTAAATCTAAATGATTCTCCTGCTTTTGCAGGTAGTGTCAGGAACAGATGAACTACAGTCTTATCTGCATACATCCACTCTCTAGCTGTCTTGTTCAATGTACTAAAAACAGCATTTACCATCAACATCTAAGCTCCAAATACTATTTTATAGTTTGCCTTGACTGCTTCATAAACCCTGGTTCAGCCCACTGACAGCACATCACCCCCTAAAATACCATGGTGATCCAGTTCATTATATATCATGTGCAACTCTCACCCTCCTGAATATTCACTCCATCCCTCCATTTACTCCTCAATTTTCTTCTGCTCCTTTCTTCTTCACTTTTGACAAATAAGTCCTCTTTTCCAGTCTTTCCTCATCATCTTTATATATATGAACTAGTTAAGCACATCCTGGCCAGCTTTTTCAGTCAGCCTCTGCTTACTACTGTACCACACCTCTTTCTTACACTGTCATTCCACACACAATCAACCCTCCTTACATCACAAATCACCCTGAGACATTTCGTTTCCAACATGCTTGCCTTTTTCTTTCTCTTGAATTAATCCCTAAATGCTGGGTGACTTGAAGAATGTAACTCAGTTTGGACAAAAAACAAGTTTTTCATATTTTCTTTTACCCATTATAAAGTGAAAGAAATACCCTTAAAATAGGAGAGTGGATGTGAGCAGCTGGAGCTATTTCATTTTCTGTTCCTGGTGCTTCACTGCTAATTTGGAAAACAGTTAACATGTATAAAAAATTATATAGCACTAAAGTATACTTGTAGATCCTCCAGAGGGGGAGTGGTGGAGGGAGGGAGTAGGGTTGGGGTGTGTGTAGATGTATATGCTCATAAAGATTTTCTTTTTAACCTTTATGAAATAAAGAAGTACATGTAAAAGTAAAGGATAAGCACAAACAAGTGAGCTTACATACTCTATACAGTCATATCACAGTGAAAGAAATATATGAAAAAGAAAAACTTATGTACAAAAATGTGAGGTAACAGACCTTATATAGTCACAGTAGAGTTCTGAAGTATATGCATAGATTCTTTGGAGGAATGGTGGAGGAGGGTGTGCATCAGTAACCCAGCTGCCAGCTCATTAGAAGTAACTAAGGCGACATCAAGCTGCCCTATAGTCATAATATTGGTCGGGGTAGGGTGCAGAGTGTGAGAGTCAGGGAGAGTGGTGTGGTGGAGAGAGAGGAAGTGGTGAGATCGG
>JAYMFT010379208.1:0-20745 GCA_038088735.1 Panulirus argus | reverse complement strand
ATGAGAAGGAATTGCTGGTGAGGGCTAAGGGTACTGCAGATGTGGTACCGTATGAATGTCAACTGATTGTCTTCAGTGAAGGCATTTTGTGTAGTTTTGGCTGATAAAGAAGCTGTATCTCCTCATAGGAATAATCAGGTGACTCCTTTGACGGAGAGATTATCTTAGTGGAAGGGAACAAAAAACATGTCAGAAGAGCCTCCTCAAAATGGGTTGAGGTCACCAGTGGTGTGTCACAAGGTTCTGTTCTGGGACCAGAGCTCTTTTTGATTTATGTGAATGTCTTGCCAGAAGGACTGGACTTTACTCTAACTGTTGTATGTTTGTGGATGATGCCTGGGTTATGAGGAAGAAAAACACAAAGGATGATTACATCAACTTAAATAAGGCCTTGACAAACTTCAATGTTGATCTGATATTTGTCTGAAGAAATTCTACCATAGCAAATGTAAAACAATGAAGGTGAGATACTGGAAAGGCCTTGCTATAAATATTATATAGCACTAAATAAGTCACAAAAACCATGGTATAAGAGGAACTTAAGAGTCAAGATTGTTCATAACCTGCAAAAAGAGAACTGTTTGCTGGCAATTATTAGAACTGCATTAATGGGTGAGAAAATATCTAAGTTGTTCACATCCTACATTTGGCAAAAACTATAATATGTCTCATAAGTTTGGTCATCCAACTTAAATGCACCATGAACTTATAAAGAAGGTTCACAGGACGGCAACAAAGATGGTGCCAGAATTAAAAGAGCTGAGTTACTGGGAAAGGTTTGAGGCCTGAAATTTTTCTCCCATGGAAGAGAGCAGAGAAAGAGATGACCTGATCACAACATCTAAGTCTCTAAATCAATTTGATAATATAGGTTGTGAACAGTTCTTCAAAAGACTGAAAGACAGAACAACCAAATGCCAAAACATGAAATTAAACACAAAACTTGTTAAAGATATAAAGAAATACTTCTATAGTATAATAGTAGTAGCAGGATGATATAAACCAAGATTGAGATTGTGAAGCTGGGTCAGTGAATACACAAATCTAATAAGCTGTATGACAGTACAGTTCAAGAGATGGTGCCCCATAAGACCTCCTACTCACACAGTCTAAGCAGGTAAGAGGTCTAACTGCCAAAAACAATGCACTGAAAACAGAGCTTACCATTCACAGGTAAGCATCACAGATTATTCTATAGTCTACCTTGACTACTTCATATTTTTTTTCTAAGTTAGCTGAGACGGCATTGGCAACTGAGGCCCTATTTAAGGCCATCCCATTAATGCTCTCTCTCTCTCTCTATATATATATATACTCTAGCCTTAGCCTGGTACCTATTTCAGCGACCAACCCTTAAGGGTGGATAAGCTGCTGAGTCAACTGTGCGCTGACTGCCACAACCAGGATTCGAACCTATATGCTCGACCCTGGGTGGCCCATGAATGTGTCACAGTCAGGAATGCTAATTGCTACACCACAACCTGGTTCATCCTAATGACAAGTGTAATGCTAACTGCTACACCACATCCTGGTTCATCCTAATAAGTGTAATGCTAACTGCTACACCACATCCTGGTTCATCCTAATGGCAAGTGTAATTTCCCATTCTGTACGTTGCAATAATCCAATTCATTCTATCTCATGCATGCCTCTCATTTCAAAAGCCTAGTCTCTCCTCTCTCTGGCCATCATTCCATATCCTTGGTATCTCTTCATTTCTCATATGGAAATCCTAAGTCTTTCTTCAGCACACCCTGATCAAATAACTCAAATCATACTGCCCTTACCACCACAACTCTTTCTTAGTCATTCCTTACACAACCTACCTCCCAATACATTTTGTTGTCAAGCATTTAATTTCTAGGATGTCCATCCTCTTCCATTCTATTGCATTAAGGGCCTTAAGAGTGAAAATCAACAAAACTGAGGACAATGTACCTTCAAACATATCCATCTTTGCTTGAAATGAGACTGACCTTTCCTTCCACGCAATCATTAATCCCTAGAACCTTAGCCCCCCCCTCCTGCACCATCTCCTATTGTATGACTCACTTCTACAACCATAATTCCAACTGCTGTCAAGTAAATACTTGGTAACTATGTCATTCCCATTCAGGCTTAATCTCAAATTATCCTGTCTTACCTCCTTGCAGCACCTCATTACCTTATTCTTTTTCAAATCAATTGTACTTTCTCAATTCACATACACTCCCAAACTATGTCACCAGCTTATAGAGTTTTGCTCTTGATCCAGCCACCAAAACCATGCTATCTGCAACTAGCAACTAATTTATCTCCTATGACCTCTCTCCTCAATCCCCAGTAAGCTCCAAGGACCCATGCATTCACTTCCCTCACCAACTAACCCAAAAAAGCATCTTTCTAACAGCAATAGACCTTTTCCATACACAACTCCATAAACAGCCACCAACTAGTGAAAAATAAAACTTCATCCCTGCTCCATATTTCAACAACCTACACTCACAGGTCCCCCAGATCCCAGCAAATGGCACTGAAAAAACGTACATATCAAAATGAACTGACAAACACCACACAACCTCCCTTGCAATCCAGGTTTAAACATCATCACATACACACCCAACTGAAAATTAACTTCCCAGACATGTACAAGTTACCATTCCACTACCAGATGCAGCAGTACCATCTGCTGCCAATCTCTGCAAAGTACGATTAGGTGCAAAGTCTTCAAGGATAAATCTTCACTTTGTTTCTTCTCTTTCAACTTTTTGTGTTAATACAGGGGGGAATGAATTCCAGCATTCCTCCCTGCTCCCACCCTTCTTTAGCACTTTCAACAAGCAGGATATAAAATAGTAATCTTCCCCTTTTTTTTTCTTTTTTTTTTTTTAAAGCTCCAGTCACGGACAACAGTCCACATAAAGGCCGGGTCCTAATTGAAATGTAGAGAAAATTGAGAAAGGGAAAAAAAAGACAGGGAAAGTATTTAAAAATTTTTGAGAAAGTGAAAGACCTGTCTTGAAATGAGCCAGGTCATAGTTATTGGGAAAGCCATGACAAGGTAGAGAGTTCCAAAGCTTTATATCCCCAGAGATATAAACACTCATCTTCATTATCTCTTAGTATCTAACATGTTCTGCTGAAATAAGCCATGTGATAGTTACGTGATAGTTATGTAATACATCTGAGGTATACATTGGCCTTCATATAAACGGGACACTGAAATATGGGTAGGAGAGATTCTGATAACTATATTTTCAAGGGTAAAAACTTTTTCAGGTTTCGTGGAATGTTTTCCAACAGTAAAAGTGAATCTTCGACAAAAATATGAATTTTATTAATGAAGAACATAACAAAGAATATTACAGGAAAAATTCAAGACAAAAATTTCTTATGATAATCACCAGAACTTCCTTTAATAGAACCTTACAATATCACGAAAATGGTGAAAATCACTGGGTACAACATAAATGGTTCATCTTCCTGGATATAAAATATCTTCACTTGAACTTGACCTAGTAGATCAGTAGAAAGTATGTGTCTGACTCTACATCACCTATGTCTTAATCAAATGAGAAACATATCTAAATTTTGTGTCACTCTAATTGTTGGAAATTACAAAAACAAAATGGATGGCCACATACAAAACCTGAGCTTATTGATGCACTGAATCCTACTCTTGTAATTAAACTATTCTTTGGATCCCCAAGAGCATCAGAATATGGGATACCAAGGAAAATCCAAGCAAAGAAGGCATGTTATCAATTTCCAGGGCACATAATTTTGACAATGTGATACACTGAAGCCACAAAGAAAGTTTTAACAGTTTCTAGCAGTGATGATGGTAGGGTTCAAGTTAGGTATCTGCAGGAATTACTGATGAGTGGGTATATGGTAAAGAAATGTGAAGTTATCAGTACCACAGTATTTTTAACCTGCTTGAGGCCCTGTGAACATAAACTTCATTTTGGTTTTTCTCTTCGGCTATGAAACCCAAAGGGAAGAATAATATTCAGCCTACCTTTTTCAGCCATTCATCTCAAAAATTTGTGAGGCATTTTGATAACTTTCACATCAACATTTTCTTCTACACAATTTAAATGTAAGAGACAAATATTCCTTTCACATAATTTTCAATCATCCTATTGAGCTAAAATTCCAGGGGACTTAGTCTTTAAGACATCGTATATTTGTGCACATTTCGTGCTGCATGCAAAGATCTGTGGTACCATAGATGGTGCATGGTAATTCTAAACTTTAAACTATGTCGAATTGGCACACTTGGCTAATGAAAAGGTCTGACATCTTAAACATCATCATCCCACAATGTAACAGTCGCAACAGATATCAACAAAGTATTTGAAACTGTTACCGACAACCTGAAACAAGAGACACTTGCTACTACCCCTCACAACAATAACAAAAACAAGAAGAAATGGTTAGCCAACTTCAGTGACTCCCCAACAGGTTGCAGATCTTATACAAAATATTCTCAATCAACTGACATAGGCTTCCCTTGCAACATGAGGCACATCAGTTGTTTATGGGCTGAAGATTTAAACCTCCCACACCAACCCAGTGTGCACACACAGAGCACTTCTGACCCAATCCAATGACATCCCTTCTCCAAAAGAACACACAAATCAGAACACACTATAGAAAAATAAGCAACAAATCAACCACACACCTTAAAAACACACACACACACACCTCGCCCACCGTTCACTACCACTGAAGCGTGTAGTGTAACTGAAGCCTTAATTAGAGAACTGTCTTGCAACAGGTCCTGACAACACATCGAACTTCTACATAAAACACTATGGCCGATTTGCAATATGATCACTTAGAGATAACTTTGACCACTCCTTGCCTCACAACAAAATTCTTGACATCTCAAAGCTTGCCAACATAGTACCAATACTAAAAGTATCCAAACATCTAATTTTACTAAAAGGATCCAAACATCTAACTTTCACTCCTATCTACTTGTATCACTTCAGTCATCACCATCCAAATTATGAAAAACTGATCCACAATAGAATGAAGCAAAATATTCCACTCTCACCTACATAACATGGCTTTAGACCCAATCACTCCACTACCAAACTAAAGACTTCACACAACATACCTGAGATGACCTTAACCAACCACAACCCCAATCCAGTGCAAAACTATTGGCAAAATACATGAACAAAGCATCTCACGTTGTTCCCCGAAACACCCTCACATATAAGAAACCATACGCTATCCTCCACAACAATGACAAAAAGTCACCAGCCAACTTCAGAGCTGTGCACTAAGTTCATCAAGGAACAGTCCGTTTTTCAATCCTCTTTAACCTCTTCCTACATGACCTCCCATAACAAATGCCTTAGAGCTCAGCCGTTGCACTTCTAAATTCAAGATAATTCTCCATAACAATTCCTTCTTTTTGCACCATCTCACCAGGTGGGGTTATCTTCATGTTTTTCATAATGCATTATTTATTTGCATGTGATGAAAAATGAGAATTATATTTGTCAGTTTCCAATGTTTTCATTTCCTTCAAATATGATGTACACCAATGTTTTCATTTCCTTGAAATATGATGTACAGTCTCTAAAATCAGAAATATGATGGATGTAGTGCACAAAGAGTATTTACAAATATCTAATTTGCACATCCATCTTCAGCAGTATAAGAGGCTGCTGAACTGCTCGCAGAAAGACTCTGCTTCAGTTTCGTACCCAATCATGGTACCACTCCTTAAGCAATTGAATGAGAGAGGCATGTAAGGATAGTGGTAAGTGGATATTCATTTGCCATGGCCACCCCTTGATGGGAGTTCCTGGATAGAAAGGGCGTCAGAGTTAAAGATATATAGACATTTCTAAAGCAGTTTACTCTTCTTCCACTTGCCATTACATATGTTGATCATTTACTACTTTCAGTAACTACACTTTCTATACCAGCATTACAGGTCTGTTTGCTTACAACTGTTTGCATTTACTACTGCTGCCAATACATCTGATGGATTATGTGATTAAGATACAATTCATGATTTGAACTCCCTTGTTGTTGTTGAAATATTACAAACCAGGCAACTAACAATTCATGATTTGAACTCCCTTGTTGTTGCTGAATTACAAACCAGGCAACTTCAAGCTGTAGTCCTAAGTTGTTATCAAATATCTAAAGGTATCTTTTTTCATACATATTTGCCATTTCCTGCTTTAGCAAGGTAGTGTCAAGAACAGAGGACTGAGTCTTAGAGGGAAAATCCTCATTTGGCCCCCTTCTCTATTTCTTCTTTTGGAAAAGTAAAACTGGAGGGGAGGAATTCCAGCCACCCACTCCTACCCCATCTAGTCGCATTCTACGACATGCAGGGAATACGGTGGAAGTATTCCTTCTTCTTAATTGTGGTTGTGTACTGAACATTCTGCATCAGCAGCAGCTTGATAGTTCAAGCTATTAAAAGAAGTATGGCTGTTAAAAACAGTCTCCTGCATATAAGATTCTATCAACTGTCCACAATCATGGAATCCAGTGACCAAAACATCTATGAGTCTAAGTATCATTTTACCAAAAGTAAGTGGGTTAAAGCAACACTTGCGCTTCTTATATCTTACAAGAGCATTCATGTGGGCTCTGAACTGCTCCTCAAGGGCTTCTATATCTGTAGAGCTGGCACTCACACAATCTGGAAGGGTCACCATCAGCCCGCAAAGCAGTGACAGCTGATCAAAAAGATTTAATATTTATCATAACTGACATAAAATCATCACATCAAAATACACTTCATATTAGAACAAACTGCAAATTAAGAAAAAATAAATATTCTTGAAATTAAGAGAAAATATACAAATCAATAAAAAATTAACACAACAAAACTGTGGTTCACTACCACGATTTGACAATGTGTATATTCTGAACCTCACTAGTTCACAGCTTCAAGAGGACATTAATAAAGATGAGGGCTGACGTGGTTTCTATAGAACAAGATGACCAACAGAAGCATTCATAAATAAATCATCCATCGAATAACAGATCAAAATGAGGTATAACTTAATACAAACAACAGGGATGTCTCATGAATGGGGTATGCTTCACTAAGAGGAGAAAGATTCAGTACAATTTGTAGCAATTATTGTCTAAAAAAGCAATGCAGCTATCAAAAGCTTATGCAGTTGAAGTTAGGATCACAATAAAGCATAAAAACAATGAAAAGGGTGTGGGTGAGCGCAATGGAGCTGTACAAGAACCGAATATACTTGCAGGATGATAAAATTCTAGATCCTCAACAACACCACTGGAGGTTGTAGAACATACTGATGTCACTCTACTACAATCATTGAAACATCCTCCAACAAATAAGAAGAGAAAGAAGGAGAGCTTGTAAGCATCTATCTGTTCAAGATGGAGAAGGAGTTCTACTCATGGGCCCCATCTCTTAAAACTGTGTATCAAACTCTTTTAAGCTCACTCATACTCTGCATCTTCAGTAATGTTTCTCAGCTTGATCAATATATCTACAATTATGTTATCACATCAGCATGCCTCCACAATTTCTGTAACTTTGTTCTTACTCAGTCTCCTACTATATTCATGTATAAACATGGCATTTCTAACCTTGGAGAACTGCTTAATATTTATTTCAACAAATCTACTCAGAATTGTGAATGTTACCACATCTACCCTCTTCCTTATCGCTTTCAATGTGTGTAAATCCACGGCTGATAGTCTTTTTGTATCATTTAGTATTCTGACTAGCATATAATTTAACTTCTTGGCAACCCTTCTAATGTGAGAGGCTTGGTAACCCTTACACAACTTAACAGGGCAATCCAGATATTACCCTTAGCAAGAGGCCTCTACACTGTTATTTCCAACAAGGTTTTCACTACCATATTGCCTGCCAGAAATCCTTATCTTATATATCAACCATTTGTATAAGGGGGATGGTCAAATGCATTCTGGATGTCCAAGAATAAACAACCTAACCACCAGTCTCTTCTGCCTAAGACACTGCTCACTCTATCTATAAATTCCAAAGATCTATTATGCATGACCTCTTCCCTGTGAATCAGTATTACTCCTCACTTAGGTAGCATTTCCTTTGCAAATATCTATCTGAATGTTTCCTTGTTATCTTCACATTGTTTTATACAGTGTGCTTAATACAATGTACAGCACCCTTTACCTTAGTACAATCTACCTATCTCCATTCTTAAACACTCACATTATGTTTTCTCTCATCCATCCCCTTGGATTAATCTTTCTTTCAACAACTTCTAAAACATCTCAAGTGGGCTGGTGAGTGTTTCTGAGCAATCCCTGAGCAAATTTACACACAATGGACTGTTCTTCAAGAGATGTAAGGATAAAACAACCATAAATTGCTGATATTAAGCATGAAACATGCTCACTGCTCTCCATAGAGGACTATGCATAACTACTGTCATGCAACAACCATACATACACAAACACACAATGAGCTCTCCCAAACCACAACACACTACAAGCAATAGCACAAAGTTCAAAACTGCCTCCTTTTATCAACTATTGATGTGCCTTAGTGCATGCCTACACCTTAAAGCTTCCAATCTGTTGTAAAAAAAAAAAAAAAAAAAAAAAAAAAAAAAAAAAAAAAAAAAACACCTTGGGAATGAGTTTTAAGCAATGCAGGATGGTCAGTACTGAAACTATACAGAGATGTGTTGAGTATGTTGGTCAAGTCCTGTAGTTGTGCTGAGTATCTGGGAAGGTGATTATGTAGCAGTAAGTGCTGTGAATTTCCTTTTAATGTGTTTTTTAAGAGTGTTGTCAATGTCTGTGATCTGTTTTGCATCTAGAGTACTATCTGTAAATGGGATATTGTAGACTTACAGTTATGGTATATCAGAGAGGGGCAAGAAGGATCTGGGTGCACATTTGTTTTTTTGGATGAGGGATCTGTATACATTACATTCTACAGGAAGGTCTGAGTACTCTAGAGTGCTTGTTTTGATGCCACTGGTGTTGAACTGTACAGCATTTAGTGAGTGTATGGGGTTCTGAGAAGAAGAGTTAGCCCTCAAGCTGCAGCAGTCCTATTATCAAAGGTACACTATGTGCACTGAACATCCTCAAATATTCTTAAAAAACTCCTGATAAGTTTGTTATTACGATTACCTAGAACATATTTCTAAACACAGTGGTAACTTAAACGGAAACACTTTACATCTACTATGCACTGTTAATTATTACTGCTCCACAAGCAGACACTTGGGTTACTCCATGAGTATTCTCAAATATATATAGTTTGTGTGGTATTTTTGTCACATACATGATTATGGGTTTTCATCACTATTATCTCTTACTTTGTTACAGTTTCAAAACTTAAAGCATAAAGCAAGGGTGCAGATCTCAAACCAACCTCTTTGACTTTTCCATATAGACTGATCACTGCATGGCAAAAATATTTTGGCTGCAGTGTCTGGGGAACAATGAGTGGTATGCCACTACAAATATCAAAAGCTGTAAATTTTGCCTCAGGGCAGAGGTGGCTGATTCACAGATTCCAGCATTATACACACTGGCAAAAATAAAAAAGTTAAAGTCCACTTAAGAACCAGCTACAGTGAAAGGGCTAAATGTAATTTCTACTTTCTGCTTTGAATGTTATGCTTTACCATGCATATTGTGACATTAATTACCTAAAGATTGACAGAGTGCCTACCTCACTAATGTGGGAAATGATGATAAAGTAAGAAAAAAAAAGATAATTACCTGATACAGATAAATAATTATTAATAAAGAATGTCGTTAGCTTGCCCTTGGGTCATTTGATACCTAAAATAAGTTACTAATAAGTAACAATTACATAACCAATATGCACTGCAACAAATTTAAATGAATGATTTGAATCTAGCTATCTATCCAGCATCATTCCCTCCATTCCCAATTCCAAGGGTGTGGATCAAGAATATACATTCTCTAAAATCACTCATACTCATCCTTAACCCATACATGTATTGAAAACTAAAATGAACTTCCAATCATAAACATGTTACGTAGTTTTTCACTTTACATACTAAACCCACCTCTCTAAATGACACCAAAGTCTTCCATTCACACCATCTATATCCATAAAATGCTTCTAAAGCCCTCCTTGTCCCTTTGACTTTATTACTCCATACCTTCTTGACCAACACATCAATTGCTGCACATTCTTCATGACCATATTATTTCAAAGGACTTTTAACCAAGCACACACAGTAGAAAATTATTTCAATATCAATACATGTATACTTTTACAAAGTGGTGGTAAGAACGAGAAGGATTCTGTTGTAGTACAAAAGGTAACTGAGGAAAAGACCAGCATAACAATCTCTAGTGGCCTACAGCCAAACAAGCAATAAAAAAGCAAATAAATTTCTAGGAGCCATAGACAGGGCTTTTGAATATAGGAAAATTATCAGCATTATGCAACAAGGATAGTTCATTAGTTCATGAAATGAAACAAATCCTTTGGGAGCTGACTATATGACTATGTATATTTAGCTTTTGGGGAATCCGACATAGCTGCCCTTGATATACCTACTGTTTTTGATAAGGTGCGGCATCAGGGTGTAATCTCTAAGCTCCACTCCCTTACTTGGCTCCTTCATAATTAGCTCCCTTTCTGGCTGACCTATCTCCATGGTTGTTAATGGATTAGCCTCTACTCCATTCTCAATCAAAAGAGGTGTCCCTCAAGGGTCTGCCTTTTCTCCAGTTTTTTCAATTCTTTATCAACAAAGTCCTTTCTTCAAAAAATAACCATATGCACGTAGTAAGCAGATGGCTCATCACCGCATTCCTCCACTTCCTTCCAATTTGCCCCTTCTCTCACTTGTTCATCTCATCTCAACATAACTTACTTAATAAACTTAGGATATTTCAGCATGGTATATAAAATCTGGTTAAGTCTAATGCCTCAAAGGCCAAGCTGCAGCCCATCTTTCTATCTTAAGTTCCTAACAACTTTCCTCTCTTCTCTGACGGACCTGTTATTCCATCTCTTGACTCAAAGAACATACTTATTATTACTATAACAACCACATTATCTTGAAAACCCATTTACAGAAATAGTTAATTCTTCCTCTACGAAACTGGAAGTCCTGTTGACTCAAAGAACATACTTGGTATTACTATAATAACCACATTATCTCGGAAACCCCATACTACAGAAATAGTTAATTCTTCCTCTAAGAAACTGGAAGTCCTGTTCAGATGTTAAAAATTCTTCCAAACAATTGCTTCATTCATTCAAAGGACTGATCCATCCTTGTACAGAGTACTGCTTTCACATCAGACGCAGTTCTAGCTCTGCATCCTTTCTTGACAGAGTTGAGTCGAAAGCAGTCCAACTCATCAAGTCTACATGGCAACATTGGTTAACTCTCCTTCTTCTATAGGTATTACTTTGGTTTTACCTTTCTAGAGCTGGATGCTTGTGTGCCCCCAATCACTAGCTAGACCACGTAATACTCAGCAAGTTGCTGCATCACATGATTACTATGCACCCACTGGTAACCCATGGTTAGGTTGTTTTGATAAATGTTTCTTTCCCTACCCCTTGAAGCTTTGGAACTCTACCCTCTCATGTCTTTCCCAATAAAACTGTCCTGGCACTTTTTAAGAAACAGGTATTTCACTTCCTCTAAAATGTGTAGTTTTCCCTCTATTTATTTGCCCTTTCATTAATGTCTTTATATTTCAATTAGAAAGAGGAAAAAACTGATAATCTTGAACATACAAGCAACTGACAACTTGATTCATCTTATTCCACTAAGTGTAATGGAATAACGGTCATAGGCAAACATATCACCTCAAATGAGGTGACGTAATTTTTCTTCAACAGGATTGTTAACACATGAAATGATTTACTACAGGAAGTGGCTGACAGCCAATCTGTAAATAAGTTTAAGAACACATGACAAATATTTCACTTTAAAGTCTATGATTAACATCATTTGTGCTTTTTCAGTCAAATAAGCAGTTTGCAGATTTCTCTCTAAATCATCTGTGTGCCCTTCTACATATATCTCTGATGCCTGTTCCATTCTGGAACTCCCTCAAGGGGGTGACCACAGCAAGAGACTTTCTGTAACTAGTGAACTCTAGTGCCATTTTTTTGCCTTTAGTGTCTCACCCATTAACAAGCCACTGGTCGATGATAAGTCTAGTGCAGTGTTTGCAGAGGCTCCTACCTAATGTTGCTACTGACTACTTCTACCTAATGCTCCTATCCACTACTTCCATCTATTGCTCCCACCATACTGCCAAAATGCAAGGCTACTACACTGCGCTCCCCACAGGAAAATCTCATTACGATGAATGAACTGTGTGAGTCAAGTGTTGTCATATGCTGTGTGTGACAAGGTGAGATTGTATGTTTGCAAACAGAATGCTAGTCGTCCATGTGCAGATTAGGCTGAAAGAAAAGACAGTTACCTAAGTATTCCCAGTCACCAGTCCTTTTTCAGTACACAACTCAACAAACTTTTCACCATTTCCATTCATAATACCCCCAAATAATGCACCCAAATTATACATTCATATGCAACATTACTCACCTTCACATTCAGATCAACCATCACTATTACCCAGTCTCTTACATCAAAACTGCTGACACACTCATGCAGCAGTTCACACAACTCTTGCCTCTCATGATCTTTCTTCTCATGACAAGGTGCATTAGCACTAATAACCATCCATCTCACACTGCCCTTCTACTCTTACCAGACTAATCCATGGGTTTCTAATATCTCACACTAATCTCTAAGTTTCTAATATTTTCCACTAACGCAGACTCAAAGGGACCTAATGGCATGTTGCTGTTCTAATTCCTTAGTATAATCTCTTCACATGCATCATTCTAAAATCTTTATGTGTTGTTCTGTCAACCTTAATTCCAATTATAATTTGCAAGGTACCCAGTACTTCAGTGTACATCTTATCTTTTTACTTATCCTGAACTATATGACTTGGATTTTGAACCCATGTATCACAAACGTGGGCTTCACATGAACATGTCAGAGCTGGAACAATTGTCCCTTTGTGTAAACTTCTTTTTGCCGTACATCTAAAGTAGTTTTCTCTCTCAGCTTTCCCAATACCATCCTCTCTACATCTTCAGTTTTTGATCTCTTAACATGCATCTCTGAAGCAGCCCACCATTCTATCCAGCTCTTCCCCTGATTTAACTAACAAGACAAATTCAACTGCATACATCTAATCACACATTAGAATCACCCCCAGCTGGCTCTTATCTCAAGAAATGCCAACTCCATTACATCAAACAACCATGGCAACACCAGGCAATTTTGATGCATTTCCACATTTACTCCAGCCCACTCACTCGACAACTTATGTTCAAATACACTACTTTCACAATCAAAGTTTTTCATAAATGCCACAGAGTAAGAATTTCATAAGAGAACTTTCCGAGTCACTCTATAATATTCTCTTCCTAAAATCATAAATGCCATATACACTTTTTTTCTTTTTTAAATTTTTTTCATTCAGTATGTTTGCACTAAAATCTTGTCAAAAAACCTTCCCTTCCTAAGCCTATTTTGTTCATAAAAAATAGGTTCACTAATCCTCTAAACAATACTAATAAAGATCCTATCACATCCATTGCTAACCTGGCTGAAGTGGTTTATGTCCTTTTAATTTTGTACAATAGCATTCTTAATCCTAAATCATTCATAGCAATTGGGTAAATTACATATCAACTCCCATGCAACCAACAAGTCCTTTCCTGAACCACTCCTTCTTAGAATGCACAAGTACAATGTCATATTCCTTCTTACCAGATAGAGATAAATGGTGTTTTTGTCTAACCTGTCTTTCCCAAGTTTGTATCATTGTGTCTTAAAGATGTTTAAAGAAAGTATTTTCAATCATGTATATTATCCAGATAATATTCAACTGCTGCCATTTACACTTAAGAACCCATACCCACCAATCTCTACCAACATCACTACCCCCTAAATCATACATGCATGGCATACACCACACAGTTTCTTGCCTATACCTACTTCGTTACTGCACCAATATTCACTTGAAAGCAAATGTATTGATCAGTGTGATACACATTTGATATGAAAATGTAATGGAAAAACAACTCACCTCAGTCTCATCAACACCAGCATAAGTCATGAAAACAGCAAAGCGAATAATTTTCAGCGCTAAAGGTCTTCCCAATATCTCAACAACAACTCCCAGGGGCAAAAAATGCCCCTCTGAGAAACTAAATCCCTTCTGCTCTGGCACAAATCTTGATGCGAGGTGTAGCATCTATAAATAATAAAGAGCAAAATAACATTAACAATCATATTGAGTCAGCCCATCACAATGTTGGTATAAAAAATAACTAGTAATAATAAAACACCTTCAACAGAAGGAACGTGTTCTATTTATATAAATGTTGAGTGTTATCGAAACTTTTTATTTATATTAAACCTATGTAACTCATTTACAATTAATCATGATAAATCCTTCTTTTTCTAGCGAAACTGCCACCATGAATCCCCAAACCTTTAAACCAGTCTCAGCCATTTAAGAGCCTATCATTCTGTACCACACTCACCTTGGTCACTGGGACTGACTACCAAATGATGCCTAACAATTTTATGATTTAAATGCCATCTCCTGCGTCAATGGTCCTTTCCATTTCTTGTGTACATCTAACCTGTCCTAACACAGTTCACAAAATACATTAGTCTGCAACCACCGAGACCACTTAGCAAAGGTTATCATCAAGTTTCCTTACTGAGGGCAAGAAAATATTCTGAAGTGGCAGACCGCTACCAGTTTCCATTAGAAGTTCATACAGCAATAGCTTGAAGTCCTACAAAATGAGAGAAATGTGGGGAAAAGTATGTTTACGATTAGCTTTAAGGGTAAAGCTAGAAATGCTTTACACAATGAACATATCTTGGTACAGCCTATTTCTCGTGAAGACTTCATTTGAAGTTAATTTTGGTTGTAATGCAAAAAACTTCATCAAAGTTGTGATTAGTCACAAACTATTTGAAACTACAATCTATCTATCTACCTACATCTCTGACACCTGTTCCTAACTGGAACTCCCTCAAGGGGGTGGCCACGGTAATCGAGTATCCATAACCAATGAACTCCAGAGCCGCTTCTTAACCTTTAGCGCCTCATCCGAAACAGGCCACTGGCAAAAGGCAATGAAGACTCAATTCTCTTACAAGAACCCTGCTCTGCATATCTTTGATTTTTGAGCTTGCACTGTTAACCCTCTCAGGACAGCATATTTCTAGAAGCCACCTCCCAAATATGGATGATTTCTAACAATCAAAAATTGAAATATTAAAGAAATCAGCACTACTAGCTGGTATTTGCATTTAAACTTCGATGTGCTGCTAAGGGCTTTATGCGATGCTACCATTTAACCCATGTGTGTACCAAGTAATCCAACAACAACATGATCCTCCCTCCAACTAACTCCTTGTGCTTGGAGAATGAGTCTTCCTCTGATATTATATTCAAAATCATTATCCATGGTCTCTGACACAAGTATATGTTAGCTGGCTGTCTCTGTTACCTGAAACACATGTAATTTTGTTTGTCTACACTGCACATTAAGGTGGGCTTCTGGAAGGGAGTAACATTCAGCATCTTCCCACTACACTTTTTTCTGGATAAATGAGCCTTGTTGATATTTCTACATGCTAGATAGAGCCGGTGTAACATCAGGCACCTATATACATCTAAAGTTAAGAAAGGAAGCATGGGATTCCTTCAGATGTGGAAATAAGGCCCACAAGTTCTGCAGGGTTCACCCCTACTGGACACCAATGTATGTCTGGGAATTATCCTTTAAGGGTCTATAGATCAAAATACGGCAATGAATCTCATCAGGAGCAACTGATGAGCTGCAAGCCACTCTTATGATAATTTTTTTCAAACTTGTGCATATTCATCTTAATGTAAAGATACTTTATCAGGCACCTACTCTACCCTCTGTCCTTATCTGCACAACACCATTGGTGGATTTCTTCTTGCTTTCACAAAAGGTTTACTTTTGTTTCTTGAAACTGTGAATCTCGCCTGACTGCACTTATTAAAAAATCTTGATAATCTGCAGCATAACCAGAAAACCTTACTTTCCAAATGCTTGTTATACCTGCAAAAGTTTTGTTTTTCTAGATTAGGAAGCTTTGCTTAGGTGTTCAAGATACGGAAAAGTACTAGGCTCTGCACTACATAACATGGTGTTCACACTCTGCAGTACATAACTTGGTGGTCCCAGTATTCCCAACTTTATTTTCATATGACTAGGCTTTACACTACATAACACAGTGTTCCCTACTTTATACTTTCTATCTCAAGAGCCATTTTTTGCATTGTTACTCATTAGCCAGTCAGTGGAGAACTGTTCTATCTATTCAAGTGCTTCCCTTTCACTCCAATGTAGGCCAGAGCATTGAGAATGGCAGTTTCCTTTGCTCCATTACATTTCTTAACATTGTCAAGGAAAACAGATTTAAGCATCATCATTTGCAAGGTATGATGCCTAGTAGTTTGAAGTGCTCTAGTTAGATAACTACAAACTACTCACAAATAAAGTTTACCAAATCTGTTCTGCAGTTTTATAAATACAAAACTCTCCAGCACCTTGGGTATGCACGGCAAGAGGCTCGTCATTCTGTATTCATCCTTCTCATGCTACTCAGTACTGTTATTATACTCACTTTATTTGAAGGTGAAGGAAATTCACCATTCTCAATGGATATGAGGTACTGCACGAATACTGATTTCTCCAAAATGGAGAGCAGTGGGAAGTTTTCACCCCTTCTTATATGACAACTCTGATACTAGATGGCCTCATCAAGGCCAAGCAATTCTTTTCTAACTTCTTCTAAGTGAAAAATTCCCAAAAAAACACCCCATTAGACATACATCCATATGAAACTACACTCTCCAGATATATGCAAGTCACAGTCTCTCATCTGCATTCTTGACACCATCCATTTCTAAAACATCACAATCATCATTACATCTCAAGGGCCATTATACCCAAGGTGCAACTTCGACACTTGAAATACTATAAACACATCTCCTAAATTGTCGTGCACTAACCTTACAGAGTCTTACACACTCCTTGACCAATGGTCCTACCTGGTGGACGGGGCTGCTTCCTTGAGTGAAATGGTAGCCTCACAGTTGGGTTATCTGGGGCAAGAGGATTGGATAATGTGGTTGATGCATGTGGTGAAAGCTGCATACAGCTGAACCACAGTGAAAGAAATTGAAAGCTGACAATGTTCATGTATGATGATGTTTTTCCATTAGCAGTGAGGAATGGAACAGACTGGCAGCCCATTCTGAAGATATGTAGCGATGAATTAAAGACAAAGTATAAGCAAGGTTCTTACTTCTAAATGAGATGGGTAGCCATAATGTAAAACTTTGTGTGGAGAAATATTTATGAGATTAAGTATTTCTGAGTGATGACCCAAAGGGAATGTGTTTGGCAAGCATGGGCCCTAGTGTAAATGATGATGCAGTCACATTTGTACCCTAAAAGTTTAACAAGCAGGATGTAAACTATGGAGTAAAGTAGTCACACTGTGGAAGTATATTTCAGCACACTTGGCTAAGAAAAAAGATTAAAAAGGTACACATGAACCATAATGATACATTCATTTGATTCATCATGAGTAAATGGGAGTTAATTACAAGTAACAGAAATGATGATTTACCAAACTCTGATAAAAACACAACATTTGTTCTAACTTCCTAAAAGTTCTGCTTTTCAGTAACCTGACTTGTCAAGACACAACACCACATTTGTTCCAACTTCCTAAAAGTTTTGCTTTTCAGTAACTGGACTTGTAAAGACACAACAGAGTAGTTCTGATGTCGTCATTTAACTAATTAGTCCCTATGAAAGCAATTATATATTATTCCAGCCTCTTCCTCCAACATTTATTAAGTTCATTCTTTAGCATTTCACTAAAGCTGTCCAAAACTTTCCAGTTATTACCTCCAACCATCAGTAATGTATCAATAAAATTCATCATTATACAACTTACCATAAGCTCTGGAACAGCATGTCCTAGTACAACTTGTTGTGTAGCTTGAGACAAAGCGGATATGCCTGGCACTTTCAAGGCAAATTGCTGGGCTTGTGCACTTCCTACAACTCTGATTTCTTTATTTGCTGTTTGAAGGCAATCCTTTAACATGAAATGAGTTTTGTAGGCAACTATAAAGGACTCGTAGTAAGCAGCACTGAGAGTCTTGGTGAGGTCACTCAAGGGCTGTGATTTTCGTTTATTTTTCAGTTTACTTTTCAAAGCACGCCGCTTCAAGAGAATTTCTGTTGGGTATAAAACTCCATTACAAGTAAGAAATATGAAAATGCAAAATTTTCAAAAACTTTTTTATATTAATCTTATGCAGTAATTAGTAGATGCCCAATCTATAAACCAGAATACACAGTTGGCGGATAAATGTGACTAAACGCAAGGCGACACACTCAATTATTGGCCAGTGTAAGTTTCCATAAAATAAATTAAAAGGTAGTCTAAACACATCCTTTTAATACATTTGTAATCTATACTTACAGTAGTTGCAATCCTCAGACCCAGGTAGCTTTTTTTTTTTCTGCATCACCCACAAGTGGATTGTTGGCATTCTATCCACAATCATACAATTTCACATTCTATCCACAATCATACATTCTCTCCATGTCAAACATAACATATGATGACACTTAACTTACACAACTCTTTCTTTGTTACTCTTGATTTTCATGCGGTAAGCACTATGAACTAGCCCTGCCTTTTGGCAAAATGGTAGAAGCAATAGACAGAAGCAGTAGGTAGAAATATTACACAAGCATGTCAGGCAGAAACATTAGTTAGAAGTAGTAGGTAAGAACAAAATATAGAAGTAGCAGGTTGGAGCATTTGGTAAACATATTAAGTACAAGTAACTGGGAGGAACATTCAGCAGGAACCCCTGAAATAGCTGAGATACAGTTATCCTTGGCCGGTGGCCTGTTAAAGGTGAGGCATCAAAGGCTAAGGAGCTGCACTGGAGTTCACCAGTTATGGAGACATTTGTTATGGTCACCTCCTTGAGGGAGTTCTTAAAGGGAATGGGCATCATAGATATAGATAGGGAGATAAATAGACAGTAACATAACCTAAACCAGGTACCCATTTTATCAACAAACCCCTAAGGGAGGATGAATAGATGAGTTGGCTGTGGACCAACTGCAGCAACCAGGATCTGAACCTATGCACTCAACCCCAGGTGGCCGTGAATGCATCATGGTCCGCAACACGAACCAAAACACCATGGAGGTCCATACTTATAGTCACATGCATGAATTCTTATGAAATTCAAAGCCCCTTGATAGCAGCAGCTTACCACAGAAATGCTCCAAGCAGTACTGGTTATTTCAAAATTTCAAAGGGCTATTTTGTGCCAATAAGTTTCATTACTGTTTCTAGAATTATTGAGGATATTAAGAACTTCAGTACTGCCTGAGCCAAGGTAGCAAGGTTAAGACCTTCAGCACTGCCTGAGCCAAGGTAATGAAACAGAGGTCTAAAAATAGCAGAGATATTATAGAGACAAGCAAAGACAAAAATGTCAATAACTATTAACATATCTTTTTCAAAATATACTGCAATCTGGTATGGACTAAAACTGGGGAATATTTCAAGATCAATTGGTTACAACAGAATCCACAAGGAAGAGATTGAGAAACCGCCAGAGAGCAAGTGTTTCGAGATGTTATGGGAGAGAGAGAGAGAGAGAGAGAGAGAGCTAATACAACTAGAGGAGTAGATGAGGAAACTGGAGAATCAATTCACGGATCATGATGGGGTGTCATTAGATGAAAGACATACTAATGGAATTCAAAAACAGAATAAAAGAGCATGAACACAAATATGCATCCGGTGGGGGAGATCAGAGAGTGTATAATCAAAGGAAATGTAGGATTGTAGAATGGTTAAATAAAAAGGAGCTGTGTCTGAGGCTGAACAATGGACTCTTGACTTTAACATGATAACTGATGAAGATAAACAGGAACCTGGGGACATGGTAACAAATTATCTCACTACCTCAGCATAAGGGAACAAAGGACCCAAGTTAGGACCCAAGTTAGAGATGTCAGAGGAGTCTTCTCCAAATGGTTGAGGTGACCTGCAGAGTGCCACAGGGTTCTACTCTGAAACCGTTACTCTTCCTGGTAGGCATAATTGACTTGCCTAAAGGTATGGACTCCTACCTGAATATGTTTACAAGTGACACATAGTAGGCAGGAGCATAAGCTGGAAGCATTAAGCAGTAATAGTAGGTTGAAATATTAGGCAGGAATATTAGGTAGACACATTAGGTAGTAGTACAGGTAGTCGTCAACTTACGACTCATGTGACTTACAACTGACCGCATTTACGACCACTTCCGTACGACAGTTTCGGGCCATAATAATAAAAAACAAGACTGTGTAGAATGTGTTGAAAGATGATAACTACAAAGACAGTGGTGATACAATGGTTATACCAATAATGAGAAAAGAAAATGTTCATAATATATGACAAAGATGATTATAATATAATATCATTAAACTGTTATCCCTGGGGATAGGGGAGAAAGAATGCTTCCCACGTATTCCCTGCATGTTGTAAAAGGTGACTAAAAGGGAAGGGAGCGGGGGGCTGGAAATCCTCCCCTCCAGTTTCTGCTTTTCCAAAAAAGGAA
>JAYMFT010379198.1:0-20746 GCA_038088735.1 Panulirus argus | reverse complement strand
TATATATATATATTGTGACTCCTACCGATCCTGACAAGATCCTTCCCATCAGCAGTTGGTATCGTGTTTCAACCTTCATCTTTAAATCGAGTCATGCCGAGACTGCGTCATGCCTTAAGAGTGTTTCATGTTTGGCGTACACGTTTGGATTGGAACAGAAGTGCCCCCACGCCCGAAGGCTCGAATCCCATTCCACTAA
Organism: Panulirus argus; assembly: GCA_038088735.1. Classification (NCBI taxonomy): domain Eukaryota; kingdom Metazoa; phylum Arthropoda; class Malacostraca; order Decapoda; family Palinuridae; genus Panulirus; species Panulirus argus. Next base: position 20,547 of record JAYMFT010379198.1, on the reverse strand, counting down.
ATTTGATTTTCTGTAAGGGGGACGGGGAGGAACATATGAAAAACCTTGGCCAGACCAAATCATCTTAAGTAGGGCAGAGTCTGCCCTCGAACGGTGGACAAATATTACCTCAGAACGAAGGTAAGTACAGAAAAGGAAGAGCTAAATCTTAGCTACGACGTCGCCGCATTACATCAATGTGATGAAATCAAGAATGGAGGAATGGGTGGGCGTATGGATATAAAATTAGACTGGAAGCCTTTCTCTTGCAATAAAGGTATCAAGAAATCTGTTTCGTACACAAATGGGGATGTATAACATCCAGATTACAAGTCCAATTCTACTAAAAATGAGCTTTTCTAAGGAGTCAGTTGATGCCCAAGTAAAGAAAAGTAATCATAATTATATAATTTGCCGATAGTTTTTCAGTTCGATATTAAAGGAATATTTATCCGAATTCTTCGTATGAATTATTTCCGATTTAAAATTTTTACCCAAATTACGCAGACAAGGCTTGATAGTAAACAGCGTTCATTACATATATTTCCTCCTGCTATTCATTTATTCTCAGTGCCACTCACTATGTATATCACGAGACAAAAACGCAAATATAAGCACTAAATGAAACGAATTTTTTATGCTTGTAAAATGATATTTTCCAAAGAAAGTAAAATGAATACGGGATGGACGTCATGTCAAAGATGCAGAACACTTAGTATACCAGACATATAAACAAATATAAGCAAAAACCAATAAATCGTGGGCAGAAATGCAGCTTGAAATTGGCTTCAAGTACATTTACATCAACACACAAACACGAAGAAAAAAAATCACACTCAAATATCGAGGAAAAATAGCGAGAGAATATTAAAATGCAAATCCTCGCTTATGTAAATAGATACATATGCATAGACATGGCTACGTACACACACACACACACACACACACACACACACACACAACACACACACACACACACACACACACACACACGTCCAAAAAAAAGGTGGCGCTGGACCATACGTCCGGCAACGCAGAATCAATGGACGCTGCCGGTCGCTGGGAAACTCGTACATACAAAAATTCATCACACGAAGTTTTCCTTCACGTACACTAAAACAGCACATCCATTAACCTTATCGATCACAGACAGGCAGACTGACAGACATACGCACCTATTAACTCCGCTTTCAAGCGCACGGACAATAATACATGACACAAAAAAAAAAACATGAATATTGTTGTCCTGTGGGGGTGACGCCATGCGGAGCGGACCCTTCAGAATCTCCCACTGGATGGAGCGTCCTTATCTACATAACAATACCCTGCCACTCTGGCGCAGCAGCCGGCCTCCTGCTGCAGTTATTAATCAGAGCGGGAGGAACAGCTGTAGCCTATCATGACCATACTGGTGATTAATGGACACGGTGATGCAGGGCGTATAAAGAAGGGACAAGATGACTGCAATAGTGATGAACAGAAATACCATTAATGTATCATTACATACATACACCTGGTCACAGCCGACAAGTAAATAAAAGCAACGGACCAATTATCAATTTCCTTAAGTGGTTTAAATAGGCTGCTGTCCATTGTCTGGTATATGATGTATATTGTTGAAATACGGTCATATCATCTACTGGCGAACAAAAATATGAAAAAGAAAAATTATGTATAATAAATAGACACTGTACAATGATTTGTGTGGTATTATAATTCCAAAGCTGCTTTTCTCAAAAATTCTGGTATAAAAGCCGCAGACTCAATAAAAAAGGATTTAAGAATCTAATATATTACAGTCACATGGTCAGGAATTTGCATCATTTCCCTGAAAAAAAAAAATAATCCCACGCGTTCCCATTAACACAAAGGTATTATATGCCTTTCAACACAGTCGCTGACGACGTTATCTGCTGAAGGTCAGCACAGGGGAAGGCCAGAGAAAAGAGGATCTGTCGGACAATAACGAAAACAAAAGTTGTGTTCTGAGGTTCTAATCTTATTCGCGCCAGAGACAGGAGAGTAACGTCAAATGGCACCCCCCCCCCCTCACCCACCTCTCCCTCCGACTCAACACAGGGCAGGAATATAGCCAAGAAATAACACCATGTAGCTCGGCGGTATTGACCCTCTGACATCAACCGTAGCGGACAGAGCAAAGGTAACGTCTTCACTGCTACAGGGTACAGGTTAACAGAAACAAACTCGTCAGGATTCACGTAACCTACTAGACCCGTAAATCAACAGCACCTGTCATGGGGATTAACTAAAGGAACGTAGCAAGTCAATTAACTCTACCTAGCACGTGGGTGGAACACAAGCACCAAGCAAGTGGAACAACAGTACCTAGCACGTACCCGGCATGTGGAATACCACTACCTTGCACATGCTGCATACGCCACTAAGATTATCCTCCACTCATTTATTATGCCATTAATTTCTACCTTATCAATTAATTCATTTGCCACGGTATTAGCATTTTCCTTCCTCATTTGCATGCTAATGAGGGATCGGGGTTCATGCTTCCCACGGCGTTAAAGGCCAGATTTATCCCGAAATGTCTTGTCCACTTTACGCCTGTTTAGTTTAACAATACGCCTCGTTGTTCGCATCGAGCTTCAAGTCAGCAGCCTGTTCCTATGTCAGCAGTACTAAAACGACTGTTTTGTTTATTATTCATAAGAGCATACGTGGCATTTTGAAGAATGATGTCAACTGTCAGTCATTAACTGGTTTTCTCTACTGGTGGTTATGACGACGACGTTAAACGGCCTTAACGACCCCTGGCAGTCTGAAGGCTCAGACCTACACGACATGAGGCAGGTTCAACTCAGCCGATGCTCAAATGACGAACTAATCACCCCTGCGGAGTGACAGGCGGCAACAGTAGATATATGTTCAGCCAGGATGAAGAGTGACAGCAGGATTCAGCTCCTCTGTGGAGTGATTACCTTTCCCGTCTGCATGTGTGTTGCATGATGCAGTCAACAGATACACATTACAGGTCAAGAATTCTATCCCCAAAGTCAAACGATGTTAAGGTAAAGGATTTAATGACTTCCAACAGACTATAATTCTTAAATCCCAAACAAGATTAATGGCATATAAATTCTACTTATTATACCCATACAATATCATATGGATTCTTAGTACAAAGTTGGATGGCTGATTAGACATAGGTTCAAAATATATATTCCTCTCCCAGAGTTATCAAAGCCGTCAACATCAAGTTATAACCATCAATTTAAGATTCTTTGACTTACGACTGAAATTTACGTATGTCAAGAGATGAGGCCCCACGACTGAAACTCTCCTTGTACTACATAAAATGATAGTTACAAATACGAGCAGATTTTTACATAAACACACGTCAAGAGATGGGGCATTATGAGTGTAAAACTACCAGACCGTACAGTATGTAATTACACACACACACACACACACACACTAATAAGATATCGCAAACACACAAAAAGTTTAAATCATTTTTTGAAACGGAAAGTCAAGGAATACGAAGACGACTACAATACAGTCCAGAGAGGAGGAGACCCTGAATGACAACATTATTCACCATGAGATGGATTCTTTTGTTCCCTGGCTTCAACTTAGCCTCGTGTTCCATACTCATGGTCTTCGTAGTCTAACTTATTTTTAGTACGCTTAAAGTTGTTCGATTCAAAACTGCTGTAATTTATATTCTCCGCCTTTTGTAGACTCTATGTCAGCATTTACTGATGGTACATAAATTTAGTCCTATCTTGTGAAAATAGAGAAGCGTAAGTCACGACCGAAACAAAGGATTCAAACACAGCTGGCAGGTCCACCAAACGTTCTCTTACCTTAATAAGATTCTGGTGGGAATGGTTGTTGGTATTAACTAAAGGAATGTCATTTGCACGACCGGCGCGAGAAACCCACCCGGAAAACGCCCACGTCCTCAACAGAGGCTTACGGAAGCCGTTTACAGGCGTTCCGAATATGTCCATCTTGCTTGTTTGCTCAAGCGAATCGATAATTTCTTAGACGCAGTCAAGGAAGCATTCCTTTAGGAACTCCAAGAATACGCGTTCTCTGTTGGCGTAATGGAGGCAATCTTTTAAGGTATTCAAGGCTGGCATGTGATATGCAATGCGTCATGGGCAAGCACATTCCTGACAAAGTCGAATGCGCTGGTGAAAGCTTAAAAACAAATACAATTTTTCTTTTTTACCTTTATATACAGAGTGAATGTACACAGTCTCGTTACAGATTCAGTTGTTGGAACTCAATTTACTGAAAATAAGAGCGGAAAACAAACGAGTAAATATATATTGGTAGAATATGTTGCGACATATGCGCGGGGGCTTACTTGTGTACGTACATGTACGCAGTCACATAATACAGAACTACCCGGATATACAGAACCTGTGACTTCCCTCTCTTGACCGCACTTCAGAGAACCCCTTAACAGACTCTTCCCAAAGTCTACCCTTCTTGCAGACCCGCCATACTCTTAAATGTGTAGGTGTGACGTCAACTTCTCCCGGTGTAAGGAGTAAAAATTTTCTCGTTATCGTTTACATTGGACCTGGGACGTGGTGATCCACTTACCCCCAGAAGAGACGATAACTTCATTATTATGATTAAATGAACGAGATGTCAATTGATGATGAAAAGGCCCCGGGGCTTGGGGGGGGGTCTAATGGTTGGTTATATTTGGGACTTTAGGCCTATCAACTGCCACGGTCGTTTAAGGCCGTCAACGTCAAGTTATAACCACTAAAAGAGTAATCTTTAACACCTTCACGTGTTCACGATAAGTCTTATGACCATACACGTTCTCACTACACTTGTTACCGTGTGTGTGTGTGTGTGTGTGTGTGTGTGTGTGTGTGTGTGTGTGTGTGTCTGTCTGTCTGTTTATATGTATAAAGTATCAGAAACATTCTGTAACGCAAAGAAAGGCATTTCATTAAATTAACCTAGAGACATCTCATTTAACAAAGTGAATCTTATGTAACGAAAGACATCTCACTTAACGAAAGGCATCTTCTCTCGTCCAACACGAAGTCGTATTACGAACTTCCACCATCAGATTCCCTAACTTGGATTAACTTGAACCATTTTTCCCCCCCTGCCACTGTTCATGGAAATTATCGAACTGCAATTACCAAGTCAGATTAAACTGTCAGTATTTTCCCCCTTCAACTTCTGGAAACATTAATGGATGTGTGTGTGTGTGTTATGCTCTTCCTGCTTGCCCTTCTCTCACTGTGGGAGAACACGCATAGATACAAACACCGTGTAGTGGTTAGAGTTACTAACCATGGGTCAGCACAGGTCAGCCCGGGTTTGACCCGCAAGAGTTCGAATCCTGGACGTGGCAGTTTGCCAACACCCAACCCAGCTGTTCATCTTCCCCTCTGGACTGGTCGATAAAAGGGTACCTTGTCAGTTAGGGTGGTGTGTGTGTGTGTGTGTGTGTGTGTGTGTGTGTGTACATACAGAGAAGTGAAGATATGATACATATGATATATACATGGTTAAGAAACGGGGCAACACGAGTTTAAAACTCTATTCCCGTAACACACAAATAGTACAAAACATACAAACACACACACACGTTCGCGCGCGCCAATGCGAAAAAGCCTCATCTTTTAGGGACGATTTGATAGCCAGTACCTGATTGGCTACTCCTGGAACTGTGTACAAACTAACCGGGATTTGCCTGGAGATAATCCCGACGACCTCCATGGCTTTCTCTGTATATCCCTCGGACCGGTCTGTACGCCGCTGACAAGTCTGTGCGCCAATTAGAACGATCAGAAATAATTCGAGTTCTCAGTAGTCATAATCCCCATTTCAAAGAACAGCTAAGCCGCTAATTGCTACCAGCTAATTAGCTTTTTTAAATCCAAATACACGCGACACCAGGTGAGACCTTCGGTATGGTATCTAGAGAACTGCGCGTCTCCCAGAACCAGAGCAATCTAAAGAACAAGGTCTTCCTGAACGCTTTAGAGAACGAAGTCGTCCTGAATTCCCCAGAGAACGGTTTTCTGGAGAATATGGGTTTTCTTCTTCCGGGCTTCCAACCCTGAAGCACTAATACAGCCACTTAGAACCAGATACTTCCCCTCGTCTGAGGTGAGGCCACTGCTGTAAAGTTAAAGCTTTAGCTTCCTTCTACAAAAAGGCTTCAAAGAGGATTACCATCGTAGCTCTAGTTTAAGGCTATCACAAGAACGGTCACCAGGGGTTTAACAACATCCAAGATCTAAGATATTCTCCTTTTAAAACACGGATATTCCCGATGGATACGGGCAGAGCTGTCTCTTACGGAAACCAGACAAGACAAGGTCTCCTGTCGGCTCCTTCGTAATAAATCTGACGAACGTATTTTCATCCAAGCAGAAGGAAAATCAATATATACAAAGGAACAGTTAAGACAGGCTGCCTACTAAGTGGACAAACATAGAGGAAAACAGGCCGGCAAACAGTAAGAGAGAAACAGACACACGAACTGACAGCATGATACACAAACACACACAGGAAGGCCTCCAACGCGTAATATCTAAACTCATACATATTTCATCCGGAGATCATTCCTCATCCTGAGGCAAATGTGGAGGGATATTTCAACGAGCCAGCCTGGCCTAGGGCCAAGCCTACAACCTAGCTATCCCTGCCTAAAGTCTAGCTCAGGATACCGTGTAATACGGTCCACAGCCCATCCTGGCCTGCAGCCTAGCTTATAACCTAAACAAATGTCACTATTCAACAAACATTTATTTCCACTTACCTACCTTGGGTACATAATGTGATATTCCTCAAGGCACTTCAATTACACTAATTCATCTCGCATCAATTCCCCCATGAAAGCCAGGCGCAAGACTATTCCTGTAAGCCAATATTTGTATTAATTCTTCAACATGATTGGATGAAACTTAAAGAATGTCTTAAGAACGTCCAAAGCTTCCGGAATAACCTTTCACATAAATCTGATATTAAAATCATCACAAACTTTTCTTCCATACAGCTATGCACTCCGTATTACCGAAACACCAAAATCCTTAATCCATCATAAATTTTCATCTTCACTTAGTCTCGAACATGGAGAGAAAAACTTTAAACAATGTCAATAACACACGTGCCATCGATCCCTGCGATGCGGAAAGTTTCGTTCACAACTGAAACGGAAGGAAATAAATGTTACAATATCAAAAGCTGTGCTGGAGTGGCAGGAAACAATGTAACAATTAATGACTACATAAAACACATTTGATATATGTTGTTGATGGAAAAACATATTTTTTTGAGATCCCTGCTTCTGTTTTTAACCTAATACTTAGTTACTGGTGGAGAAACGTATTTTATTCATCTCTATGGATGATATAAAAAACAGAAAAATCGCGAAACCATGTGCCATTTGGTTTCCTATATCCCATGTGGGATCCCATACCCCATCTGGGGTTTCATGTCCCATCTGGAATCCCAATCCTCTTTGTGAACCCATATCTCACTTAGGATCCCTGTTATTTTGGATCCTATATCCCATTTGGGATTCCATACCTCATTCGTGATCCCCACATCCCATTTGGGTTTCTATATTCCATGTGGGATCCCACATCCCGAGATCCCATATCCCATGAGGAATTCCATATCACTATCTCACTCGCGTAGGTGTCACCATCCCCAATCATCACCCCCCTCCCTACCACCAGCAGCCTAGACATGACCACACTCTCCATCAAAGCGGTCCGCCTTCCATCACCGCGTTTGCACAGTTATGGCTCCGTCCAAGAGCAAATATTTCCCATATCTCTCGCAGATCTCTTTTTTTATACGTCTCATAGATAGAAAGAAAAAGATCTTATAAAAATACATACAGGAGGGAGAAATTTTGAACATTTTCCCCAACTTTCTTAAGTCTTCACAATGGGAAAACATTTATATAATTCCACATGTAAACTCCTTCAAGGTCTACCCTTCCCTAAGCCTGAGGCGGAAGCTACCTGAGGATGGACTCCTACACAGTCTTATCCTGCTGGATTAAGCCCCCAGCTACATGCCCGCCAAGAGCGATCTGATCCTCTGCTTCCCTCACATCCATCTGCATCGATGCAGGATTACATTCCTAGACCAAATGTGCAATGGGAGTATTAAAATTTTATGGTCAGCAATGTCATTCCACATGTACTTTCTTTACAAAAAATGGCGTCAAATATCTGATGAAAATATAAATGTAATAACTCTACAAATGAATAAATGAGGCAGTAATTAAATGAAGGCCACATCAAAAAGTTGTTCATGCCATTACCATAGATCTAATAACGCGCATCCTATTTTCAAAATGGCTGCCAGAGTTTACAATCAACATACTAAGATTACACATGGCCACAGCTTCCGGAAACTACTCAAGGCCGGCTAGCTTTGCTCCTATAAGCTAATGGAAATTTCAGGTACTTCAATAACCTAACAGCAAATCATCCCTTCCTCGCTCTAAACTTCAGTATTATGTCCACGAAATCTTAAACTGTTCTGTAAAATAGTCAGTTTCACGAATAAGACACAAGACGGAATTTGTGTCAAAATACTTGACATTCCGAGGAGGTAACGTCGACCGCGCGGTCGGATTTTTTTTAAAGCCTTCCCGGGGTAAGATCTTCGGACTAAAGTTTCTAAACCCAACTCTGGTATATACAAGGCTGATGAATCCGTCATGTTCCACATATACGTGACGTCCACTGATATCATATCATGTGGCTCGTCATTCGTAGTTTTATTACGACTTACAGGCAATACCTGTAATGATAAACTCATTAAAACAGATACCCTTTCCCAAGCAGTACAATGTCAATCTATTAATTTTTCGAATAAGCTTGAATTTCTATTTATGGACTTCTCGTATTTACATGGCGGGGCATAACGCAATGGAGACTACATAGCGTATTGAGGTAATAGCATTAACATCAAGGGTCAGAAATGTCTGCAAACAAATTGCGGAATAAAGATTCGGCACAGGAGCGTAATGCTGGCAGTAAAATATCGTATTAGGGACGAAAGATTATTACGTGGTACTAACTGGTTCATGAATTACGTTCATCTGTAGTTGTGAATGTTTAGTATGAGGGCTGGAAGTACAGAGAAGAGGAAAGAAAGTAATGAGAGCGAAACATAGGGATCGCAACAAGGCAACAAAGGAGAGCGAAGGAGAAAATGGTCAGGACCCTGGACACGAGAGACCGTAAAAGGAAAGAAAAAGAATAAGAATCTGAAAATCCACTTAGTATCATGTGTCGCAATAGTAAAAAAGTGAATAGGAATGAAGGAAAAAATGGAAAAAAGTAGTGATGAGAGAAGATTATGACCTGAAAACATTATTGTTAACACAACAAAGTTACAGCACAATAAGGAAGAAATACGGAGGGTGAAGGGAGTTATGTTGGTGTATGTCTGGCGGCAGGTGTGTGGGGCGAGCGGCCAGTGTGGGTTTATTGCTGTAATATAAGCCAGGCTACCCACCACCTGAACCCTTTATTGTGCAGGGCAAGAGAAGGATCTCAATTGGTCAGTGTTTATAGAGAGTCCTTATTCACTCAACTCCAGCTATACAACAAACATGCTCAGACAAATGTGATCCTTTTTTTTTCTCGTATTCGGACATTCATTCTGGTTACGATAGAAACAAGAGTTCTTCAGTTAACATTTCGAAAGGTTAGGTTAGGTTTGGAAAAAAGCACATTTCAACAAATAAACTGCATCTTATACCTTCGCTATGATGAACTTACCTATTTCGCTAGGAATGAAATTCATTTTCGAATCCGAATTGAATCTATAAGAATCGATGTTGTAAAAACCTTTTCCAAAAATCTACAAGTTGTGATAAGCTGCTATTACCCCTTACAATATATTCTGCGGCAATGGCAGAAAGCTGCTTATGTTTGTGTACCACAAAAAGGAACTTGGAATTCAGCAGGAAAATTACTAAAAACTGTTAAAAGACTACACTACTTACTACTCCTGACGCCTGCATCACTAATTTATAGCTACTGTTCACACATAGTACTGTTTCAATAATTTTCCTCTATTCTAAACATCCATTATGAAGCTCACCTCAACCGTATGAAAACTAAATTTTTCCTAAAGCAAAATTCGCGTAATTTCAGTTTACGGACACCATGGAAATAACTTTTGGACTTGGGATATGTCAATGTACTTGGTGTTAATTAGTAATTATTAGAAGGGAGTTTGAACATAGGGAGCCCGATTTGGGGTTAAATTTTTCCCCCACTACAAGTCAGAAACAAGGGCTCCGATCATCATGCAAAATGTGAAGTCACAGTACGTGGATCATTAGCAGTAAGTAGATCACTAGTATCAACCTGTGAAAAGCACATCTACCTTCACCTAACGTTCGATACTGTAGCAAAAATATACCGGATATTTTTGCCAAAATATACTCGACAATGTCATAATTTTCCTCCCGCCTTATTGGCTGTTTATGGGTGAAGGAAACACGAAACAAACACTAAACAAACTTCTTAAAGAGGTAAATGTAAAGTTTACTTATTCTTTTAAATAACATCAAATATACGATTATTTCTGATTGCACAAGTAACTTAGGCCAGGTTTTCATTGTTTCTGTTGATTTCTAGGAAGCGTTCTTTGACTCTTACACCAATTAAACCTCGATCATCATAGCCCTCCCCACTAACATTACCCACTAAACAAGAAAAAACAGAAAAATTTATTCCTGGAACTTAACGTCCTCCATTCCCTTACCTCCATTACCCTGGAAAAATCACTTTCATCAAGTGTGAAAGTTCATCGATATATTCACTCAAAACATCCATTTAAGTTATTCGTGTGGTCCCCGTAAACCATAACTTTAATACTCTCAGCTTCTTCCAAATATGCGTTGCGGTCTAACTTCTTAACCTTAACTCTACAGTTAAATATGTATTTGTGTTTACTACAACCAGCATGGGAATCACCTCGCGTTCCCTAAATCCCTTGAGCACAGCAGTTCGCCCTAAAAACGCCATCGTAAAGTACCCTACCCGGCCTTTAAGCTAACTTAAGAGCCAGGATATAACATCCAAGGGTCGTACTATCATACCATTGTGTTTTTAAAGAATTACAGACCAGTACTGGGCGCCTTGAAAAACAGCTTACCTTTACGGCGTTTGCGCTCCGCATCTGCCATCCGTCTAACACTGCGAAAAGGTTACACTTCTGACATCATCTAAGGCCGCCAGACCACTGATGTGTCACTTGCCCCGCTCAGCCGGTTGAACCCGAGTAGTTTGCAGATGACAGAAGTTACCATTTTGAAAGTTTATTACTTATTGTTTACTACTAACAAAACTTAACTGTTGTGTTAATCATTTATTTTCTTGAACTACAAAATCACATAAATTATATGAATAACTTAATATGTAATTTCTTGGAGCCTCCTGACCAAGATAATATCTAACGCGCATCTCAACAATCGTTAGCAAGTTTACCCGTTTTTACCTCCGCGAAACTATGATCACTTGATGTCTGTAGAGCAACCCACATGATGAGTACATCACCCAAAGGAAGATGCATTTCCGTAATTCTTATATTGATGTAGTACATACACACACACACGTAATAGATGGCCGGCAACCACAATCATGGAGGCAGTACGGCCCCTGAGTATCGAAGTCAGCGACGGTGGCGGTGTAAAACTCTCCTCATCGGTCACCGGTAATCACACACACACACATCTATCTATTTATCCATCTATCTATCTATATATACACGTATATATGTAATAGCGTTACCTAGGCATTCATCACAATATTGAATTTGGGATGTAATAAATAAAACTGTTCGTTTGGACTGTTTTATTGGTATACGTAACCAAATGTAGAATCTCCATTTCACAAATTATATATATATATTCATATATAGATATATATTTTGACATAACTCTGATGCACTTTATAACAGCAATAAAACCTACAGAATACAAATTACAGAATAAATCTATTAACATTTTAAAAAACCTCTGACCCGCCCCTATTCAAGTTTTATTTTTTTCAAAGTTTAAATATGTATCTAATATCATTTTCAACATTTCACCTGCATGTAATTGGGCAAATTTCACATTAAAAAAGTTCTCATTGTTGACTGAACTAACATAACAAAGCATATTAAAAAAAAAAATTAAGGATTTTATTTCAGAAATGCTACTTTTTAAAGCAGTGGGGAAAGAGGGCTGTTGCAGCTTATTGGTCAAAATGTAAGCGGAGGTCGGAACATTGTGACGTAAAAAGCTCACTGCCCATTTAACTCTAACTAGCACTCTAATTGGTCTGCTCTCCGATTGGTTGGAGATATTGAAGACACAAAGTAGCTGGAACGAGACGGCTTAACTGCCTTGTATATGCAACAGCTTTTGTAACATTAGAATATATATATATATGGATCTATATAGTTATCTCAATAGCTGTTATTTTTATACATTAAGTACACAACATGTGGAGTTTTTCATTTCCAATAGGCACTTTTATAAAGTTGAAAAATCATATATCGTCTCGTCTTCACTTGATCTATGGTTGACGTTTAACAAATGTCTCTATCGACTTGATTGCTTCCCCGGCGGGAAAACGGACATCGTAGCGAAGCCATTGGTGTTGAGAAGCAGAGCGGTAGGGGTCTATAAGTCACCGCTGCGGTGTGTTTTGCTCCTACAGAATCTCTAAACAAAATTGTTTTCAAGAAATGCATCACTACTGGAAATTTCGATCCTTTGACAAATTAATGGAAGAGGAGGAGGAGAGAGAGAGAGAGAGAGAGAGAGGATCTGTTGCAAAACAAGATTCATTTTATAAAAGATTGCAAAGATGATCGATCGAGGAAAATCCACCCAATCAGCGTGACCGATTTTATTTCCAAACTTCATATGACGAAGCTTCTGTCTTTTATATTTGGTGAAAGAGAATCTAAGGAATATTTCTTCAACTGCTGAGAGAGTAGTTGAACGAATAACTAGCCTATTCTTTATGTTCAAACTGCGTATATAAATTAACGGAATGTCATTATGTTGAAGAGTGTATTACACACAGGATAAGGCAAGATTTCCTTAGTGTATGCACCAGTAACACTGTATTAACCATTTCTTTTCTCTCCAGTTTTCCTTTTCTTTTCCAAATCGCCATATAATTAAAGACCGTCTCTATTTTCTGGTGTATTTGATTTACACTTTATTTGATTATCGAGAAGCGAGGTATACGGCTGCTTTACGCAGTGCTAAGCTTTCTCTATTGTCTACACGGAAGTGAAGTTTGCTATATTCTTCTTATCGAGCCCAGGATAAGATTTTGTGTTCATCACCATGTGTGGCATTTTTCCAAATAAAATTAAAAAGTATATTCTACAGTGTCAAATTAACCATCAAAGAGAACAAGAATTAAACATACATCCCTGTTAACAAAAAATTTACACTCTCAAAGTGTAATTAATGACATGATCTATCAACTTATCCTTGAACTCTTAATTCATTAAGATGGTAGGAGATAAATCACAAGAGTAACTTTTATGTCCTAAAGGCCTGTGTACAGACAGTTCCAACATTACCGGTCTAAAATTGACAATGAAACATAATGCTTTTAAAAATAAATAGCTGCCTTATGTACAAGAAATGAAATTAATCATTATCATATTCTGCCAGCTGCGGTCCGTTAATATAACAATTCATTTGTCTTAACCAAAACGCTAGAAATTATTTGTAGTACGTACGTTTAATTTGATTATAACAAGAGGGGAAAAAAATGTAATATTAGAACACCGAGTCGTTAAGTTGCTCATGTGACGCTTACTAAATATCAGTCGGTGAAAATTACACACGAGTTATTCTTCTTAATAACTTTCGCAGAAAACGGTTATAAAAATTCTCCTCAGTTATATTTACAGAAGAAAATTGCATGACCTGCAGCTATATTTCTATCACACCCGCACTTCCTAGAGAGAATTACAATGGGATTTAGTTGCCTCTTTCAGTCCTGATTTTAGTGGAGAATTTTGGTGTATAACTACAAACTTTCTTGAAGCATAGACGCCTGTTCCTACAAGCCATCAATGAGAGGTTCATTTACACCTATTAAACTGCAGTGAAAAAGCTACTGTATTGTAACAAGAATAATCCCTCAATAACAAGGCAAAAGCATCAATGAAAGGATGTAACACTTTCATTACGAGTGGAGACTAGCCATTCTACCTCTAGAAAAGCGACCATTGAGCTAGGGGAAGGGAGGGATCTAGTTTCGAGAAAGCTTAAAGGGAGTTCAACCTCTGGGTCGTTCTCAAACTTCCATGATGATAATAAGGCCAACTTGTGGTAAGAGATCATATCATTTCCACAATTTGTCGAAATAAAATACCATCCATTTTTCTTTATGAATTTTCTATTTATCATAGATTACCTCCACTAAACTTCACGTTTCTCTTAAAAGTTTTAACTTACTCAAGGACAAAATCATAATTAGTGGCGACTGTAATACTATACAACCCTTTCCCCTGTTCTATTAGATCATTATGGTTGGTTAACCTGCTGTTGATTTAGGAAGAGTCGTCTCTCGGACCCTCAGCTGAGCTTCACAATGTTTTATACCCTTAAAACTTTACAGTGAAGGAGATAAACAAAGAAATGACGAGCGGGTGTGTTGAGAGATCGGAATACATACTCTCTCGGTGTTGGGGGGGGGGGGTTGATGATAACCATGAAGAGAGATGTGAATTTGCAGGAGCCGCCAGGATGGTAATAGTGTTGAAAATGTAAGGAGCTTTGAGGAAGGTAATGCCCAATATGATGGAGCTATGGTGATGAGATGGGGTTGGAAATGTAGAAGCTATGGTGATGAGGATGAGTAGCTTGCAGATATGAGGAGGAGGAAGAGGAGGATGAGTATGTGGGAGCAATGATGATGAAGATTGATGGGGTCTACGTGAGGAAGATGAGGTTGAGCATGCCGGAGCTATGACGATGGGGTTGAACCTAGTGACAGGAAGTCATGAAGGGGCCAAGGGAGCATGCCATGACAAAGAGGCCTTGATTCATTCGTGGTGACAGAGTATGAATGACAGTTCGAGTCACGTCTGCACGAATAACTAAAATATCCTCTGAAATACCTAGCAAAGACTCCAAGACTCGTACATAATATCTGTTTGAGATTATCATTCAATGAAATCTTCATGTGGAGAACAATATACATAAAGTTATACACGTAAGGCAATGACGATGAATCATTTTTTCACTAAAATTATATGTATCTGATCCAATGACAAGGACGGTACGACCACTGGCAACAGTGGCCTGACCTTTGACCTGATTAGAGAATAACGCCATCAGGGGTCGTATGGCCACACCGTCGAGATCAAGAGATTAATGTTCTAGGTGGTCGAGGTACTGGTAATGGCTGAAGATGGTGTGTGGTTACCTTCTGAAACTGCCATGGTGACGGGATGAATTCAGGTTTTGTTTCTTGGAAAGATGTGTGAGAGAGAGTGTTTCAGGCAGTTCACACGATGTCATTTTCGGCTTCAGGTACTTTCCTGCATCCACCTGAGTTCTCTGACGCTAAGACAGCACTTCCACGGCTCAATATGTCGAGTGAGAAGAGAAAGACACACACACGTACGAACATCTCTCTTCCCGTGGTCACCACACTGACACGGGTGGGAAGAGAGAGGTATATCCCATGGCTCTGAACGAGGTTACCATCCAGGCAAATGCAACTGCCATCCAAAGTGGGCCACTGAACACAAGGTAAAATTCCTATTGATGGAAAACAGTTCTCCTGTATAGACAGACTCCATTCCTGTTCTAGAGTTGAATCAGTCTACACTGTAGTCACGTGACTGATACATAATCATTTATCAAGTCAAATGAAGTGAATTGATAACAACTTCCTTTTCTTTTATTCATGATGTCGAATATAATAAGGCTGCCATGCCGTCATGTTAACTTCTGTTGGAATAAATCATATAATTTTCATCCATAATGTTCATCATGTTCTATTCATTCAATTTCCTTAAAAAGACAGATACACAAACAAATAAATATATACTTTATATATATATATATATATATATATATATATATATATATATATATATATATATATATATAATCGATCTTTTAGGGAAGTTCCTTATCCCAGTAATAATAAAATACTAAGACAAAATACTGATGATCTTAACATGTCACTTTTCCTTCAACACCACAGATGCTTATTCAGCATTCAACATCATCACTACACTAGCCAAGCCGACCTCTTGCTTACAGGACGACGCCCTGAAAACACGTGTTTTCTTTCTTTTTTTTTCTTTTTTTTTTATTTTTGGTTGACGATGGTCAGGTCATGATGGGCCAAGCGGGCAACCCCGCCTGACTCAGCAAGCCGAGTCCACCAAGCGGCTCGGGTCCCGGGACTGGATCTGAAGGCTTGTCCTGAAGCGCTCTGTGTCCACGCAGCTCCGGCCAGCCACCGAGCAGCGGCCCGAGTCCTCGCTGGTCGACCTAGAGGGCGGTGACCTGCGCGTCTTGGCTGCGCTGCGCCTGGGGTCAGTCGAGGTCAGGTCAAACATGGACTGGGAGGTAGTAATCGGGGCCCCATCGGTTGTTGCCTGTGGGATGGACAAAGGCAAATGATCTCGTCAGGTTCCTGTGTCTGTTTGCTCAGGAAAACGGAAAACATTTTTGAGATGCAAATTAGTCAAAGATGAAAAGAAAAAAAATTCTGTAACATGTAAGAAGAACACGTTCTGCTTCCCGTAACAGTCTAATGCAACGTCGTGCTCAGGAACGCCAGAAAGAAAAGAAAAAAAAACTCTTAGAATGGACACATTGGAATATTTTCTCCAACGAGTTCTTACTGTTGTACATAAAGTAATTCAATGTAACACAAAAATAATCAAATGTAATTTAGAAATAATTACAGCCTTTACGATACGACGTGGTCGCCCTTAATTTCTTTGGCACGACCCTTGGATGTCATGCCCTTGCTGGCCTTCCAGGGTCAGGTTAAGAGGTCAGGACACCATGCCAAAGCGTCACAGGGCCTTACTCAAGGATCGTACCGTCGTCACGCTCAGGGGAGTATATCTTACGACCACCAATGGTCTCTGATACGCCAAAGGTCAGTCTGTGGCTGTGAGACGTGCGAGAGGCAGACATGCTGCCTACAGCGAGCCCGCGGGGGAGGGAAAGAAAGAAAAAGGAGAGATTCGATTCCATCAGATCTCCATACCGGAATTCAAAAACTAGCTAACAGTCCAATAGCCTTTTTCCTTTTTCGATTTACGTCTGTCTTTTAAGTGGATATCAAGTATTCCACAGCCTTCACGCCGCACGGTTTTTATCTCGGAGTTATTCTGGAAACATCTAACAAGACTGTTCAGAGTAGCAAGAGATAAAAGAAAAAAAAAGGGGGGGGGGGATTGGCACTTGCTATTTCTCTTATTCGAAAAATCAACAATATCGCGGAGTTCTTCTCTCTCTCTCCCTCTCTCTCTCTCTCTCTCTCTCTCTCTCTCGAGCTGCCTCCGTAACCAATCCAATTTCACATCAAATTACGCCACAACAAATCCAATTTCTCATCCCATTCGCGTTACACTGCCTTTTTTCCTACTACTTTACCGATGATTCTAATTCACGAGGCAATATCCCCGGATACGGTCCAGGGCTTCTCCCCAGCTGGTAGATAACTCAGTGTCTCGTTTAGCTATTTGAGTGGGGAGGGAGAGAGAGAGAGAGAGAGAGAGAGAGAGAGAGAGAGAGAGAGAGAGAGAAGCGTCTCAAGAGGACCGGAATATACTGGTCGAGACGTATCGGACAACTTTATCCCATGACTACCAGATGGATGTCTTTATCTTTTTTTTTTTTTCTATCTCGCTACGGCCGTAAAGTCAGCGACTGATGACTTCACTCTCATGAGAGTACCTTGACCTCACCTGACGGTGAGTGACTTCATCCCATCAAGACGATGACTTCACCACTGCACTTCGACGACCTTAATACAACGGTTCAGACTTTTCCGAGCACGATTGACAGTGTTTCGACCATGACGGCACAAGTACCTGAGTACACTGACTCGACCCCTTGAGTACAGTGACGACCCCTTGAGTAAAGAGACGACCCCTTGAGTACAGTGACGACCCCTTGAGTAGAGTGACGACCCCTTGAGTAAAGAGACGACCCCATGAGTACAGTGACGACCCTTTGAGTAAAGAGACGACCACTTGAGTACAGTGACGACCCCTTGAGTAAAGAGACGACCCCTTGAGTACAGTGACGACCCCTTGAGTACAGAGACGACCTCTTGAGTACAGTGACGACCCCTTTAGTACAGTGACGACCCCTTGAGTACAGAGACGACCCCATAACAAAGGCTGGATCACTCCCTTAACCGTGCACCATTCAGTACTTGAGTTCGAATGGCTTCCAATTCCCTTCCCGGAGTTTTCAAACCTCTTGCCAGTTTAATGAGAAGTTATTAATGTAATTGCCGGCTGGGATTTCTTCTTCTGGGTCACATCAAACACACCAGGTCGGAGAAGGATATGCCCTCCCACTCTCTCTCTCTCTCTCTCTCTCTCTCTCTCTCTCTCTCTCAGGCCGATGCGACAGCAAGCCATCTTTTAAATCCCCCCCCAGAGAGAACTAACACGTACAAAAAAACTAACGATCGAGACTGAAAGAAAAATAAATATCATGTACACAGAGGTACAGAGCCACCAGCCAGCCAGCCAGCCAGCCAATGAAACACACGGACCGAAGGAAAGTCATAAACACGACTTACACAGACACGTTTAGGTACACACACACACACACACGGACACATACGTACAGTAATCCACCTCTAGAGGTTGATATACAAAGAAAGGCAACCAAGACAGAAGTGAGAGACAAACACACACACACACTCTGCCTCCTATACAAACAAAAACAAACTATCGAAGAGGCAGACAGAGACACCGTTAGACTAACACAGACAGAAACACCAAAATATATACACACACACGAAAATAACAGCCATAATAAACATTTCTTTAATGTGACCATCGGAATTTCCTATGGCCATGGTGTGGTCAGGTCACAGCTATGATGTGGCCAGACTATAGCTGCGGCGTGGCCAGACTACAGCTGTGGCGTGGCCAGACTATAGCTGTGGTGTGTCCAGGAAGTACAAAGCTGACAAAACTTAACCAGTCAACACTACTCTGTATCGGTGATATCTATCTATTCTTATACATTTCCCCCACGCTGGCTGCCAGGGTGTTAGGTCAACAATCCATCTGTAATTATGTGTAATTAGCTATGCTAATATCATGCACTTGTGCTTGTTGTTCTACTCTCTCTGAATACATGGAGTTACAATTCATCATTCATAGTAAATGTGGCTATTCGCATAAATAATTTGAGACATATCAAGCAACAGCGACTTCGCTAAAGATCTTAACACATGACTAATGGAATTCATGAATCATACAAAGGTGGGCTAACAATTATTCACCTGTGTATCAAGGTTTGTAATTACCTTTCTGCGCGGTACACTGCGCTCGTAATTACCCTCTATGTAATGTACGGGGAGGAGTGGGTGTTACACCCATAGGGGGACCCCGTCTCTTGAACTTTATCCTAGAGCTTCCCAAACTTCAGTGAATATATTGTGTTGACATTAACAACGATCATCTTTCATTAGGCTGATCCCATCTACCTGCTACTCTTGAACTCTCACACATACACCCGTAAGTTGTCTGGAGGACGTCCAACAGGCATAGAAAAGGAGTAAATTAAAACAGGATAAGGCATTAAGTAAGGGATCAGGTGCAGAGAGAGAGAGAGAGAGAGAAAGAGAGAGAGAGAGAGAGAGAGAGAGAGAGAGAGAGAGAGTGGGTGGGGAAGGGTAGCGTCCCAGCACATATCCCGGGATGATCCCACCGAGCAGGAGTTCCAGTGACATCAGAACGTCGGGAGCGCTACTGGGATACTTTGTTTCAGGTCTGCGTAGCCTTACTAACCTACCCTGACTCTCGGGCCTTCCTCAAGGATCAAGAGGCGTTGACTTTATCAAAAGACAAAAAAATTTATCAACTAATTTCAGCTGCAATTCAGCCGATAAGTCAACTTTAAGCTACGTAATGCTCAACTGATCACCACCATAAAACCTGTAAAACACCCTGTATAATGTAGACAGATTTCACTCGTGTGCTTATCCAAATCGTAGAAGCATCTAGCCCAAACTTGATCTTAAGCTTTCTTTTTTTATACTCACTACCTTGTTACTATTATGACCCGTAATAGAATAATTCCTCATTCGTTTTTGTTTATTTTTTTCAGCTGAATGGCTGCCTGAATTCAATAAACAGTTCTTTATTTATTTACAGAGCTGGGGTAAGGCTGTTGACCTGACCGGGAAATGAAGCTGTGGAAGTGGCTTTCCTTTCCTCTGTAAGGTTCATATTCTGACGGTATATCACTACCAACATGTGACATCCCTTTAATATATATATATATATATATATATATATATATATATATATATATATATATAT
>JAYMFT010379187.1:0-20746 GCA_038088735.1 Panulirus argus | reverse complement strand
TAAAAAAGTTTTTTTTTTTTTTTTTTTTTTTTTTTTTTTTTTTTTTTTTTTTTTTTTAAGGTCAACTTAGCATGTGTTGAATGTGTAGAATGGCAGGATCGTCGTGGCGGTCCAGCTTTGGCATTATCACTTCCTCGTGAAGGCCGTGTGCTTCTGAGAGCCAAATCAGGTTTGGATCAGTGGTACCGGCTATTACTTGAGGCCACCAATGCCTCACGTCACCGTCGCAGTGCTCTACGCCGTGGCACTTCCACCACACATCTTAATAATACCACCAATAATAACTTAGATACTACACCACCAGCAAAATCAGGTAAGAAGTAGTCTTGAATAATTGTGCACTTGAATGAATACGTAATGATGTATATTGTGATATATAAGCTAAGTTATGTATGTCACATATGGAGTATTACATATACCTACCCAGTAAAGAAGTAGATATCATTAGATGTATAGAAATATACCAGGGTAGCAAGACAACCCAGGAAACTGGGCATCCCTGTTGCATTCTGGCCAGTGGGGTTGGGGCAGAGGACTTTATTTCTATAAATTTATTAACAGAGAAGGTGCATATGTGTTGTTCACCCCATATGACTGGGAATAGAGTTAAAGATGATGGATATATCACTTGATGAATATTAAAAGATAACATGCATAAATCCAGTTTAGTTTTTAATTCATCTCTAACAGTGATGTCTGATAGTACACTTAATAAAAGCTGTGAGTTTAGATGACTTCAGATATTACATTGCAAGGGACTGAGCCCTGAATGATTTGTAGACAGCAAAGATATATTTCAAATATATTTAGTTGCTATGAGCTTGATAAATTTTTCTATTGATAGGTGGTATACAATATAGCCTCAGTGGATCAACACCAGAAATCACTAGACTGTGTGATGCAGTTTGTGATGATTCCCCTGGTGGTAGCAACTCACGTGTTCTTACTCGACATCACCGATTCTCTCGTAAGATATTTGTAAAGTTCATGATTTGAATTCAGATGTTGCTTGGATATAGTAAAAATTTGCAAGCTTAGAATATTTCCTTTGGAAAACAGTAATTAGAGGGTCTGTAGCTTTCCCAAAACATTATTCACTTTATCTGAGTTCCAGTACACTGTCGTCAGGTTTTTAAAACATCATGATATTAAAGTCTGTACTGAGCATCACTTTCATTGATTTTTGAAGATCCTGCCAAATTTAGGCAGGTTAATAAACTGGGAGACTTGAGTTTTCTTTTGAGGCACTTCCTTGGAAGAAGAATTGGGTTATAATAAGAATATCCTTTGTATAGCTTCCATACTCCACTTATAGTAATTTTTCTTGTATCATCACTCAAGCCCTGTCATATTTGGTCCAGTTATTCAGGCTGTATAAAATGATCAAATTTTGTTGATTTGTGTTAGGTCAATGAGCTTCTGAATATCCCAATGATCCATATATTAAAGATGAAAGTCAATCTAGTGTGGTGCATACATATTAGACAGGTGCTTGAGGGAACTAAGTTAAAGTGAGGACAAGTACATGGCACTGAGTGAATGAATGTGGAAGACTGAAGGAAAGTAAAAGGAATGTATGAAATTGTGTTATGACTGCAGTGTTTAGGGTAATTCTGCTTGAGACATTCCCTATGAATATAGGAAATGAGATTTGATTTGTTAATGTTTACTGTGAAACAAAGTGAAATTATGTGATGCCTTCCAATAAAAGGTATGATTTATATTGTAAGATATGATCTCAATTGTTTTCATCTACAGGAACTTTCACATGTATTTTTCTGATCACAACATTTAGAAGATTGATGCTACCTGATTCATGTGGCAAGGCATTTAGACTGCCATAACTCTGTAAGTCAGCTAGAGACTACACTAAAGATAGGTCCCTGCGATAAGCACAACCAAAGAAAACACCTTGAACATCTGAGGCCTGAGACTGTTCATCATATTGCCCACAGCCATCAGGAATTCAAGAAGGCCCTAGATAAGCATATCCATTGTGTATCAGACTAACCAGGCTTTGGTGGTTATTTGGGCTTCTGGACTGCATCCTCCACAGCTTAACTAACTGCTGACCCATTACAGCTTGGACATTGCCCAAGCTGTGAGTACAGAAGACCCCTAAGGGTATACACAAAGTATACCCTTGGCTTACAACTACATAGCCTTAGGTAGCCAGTCATGGCCCATAGAAGGCTAGATCCATCCACAGAGCATTACGTGCTGTTCTTAACAGGGCTGCCAGATACCACCTCCTTTAAGACTTTTTGGCCAAGTAGCCAATGTGTAGTGGCAAATCATGGTTTTGAACAGGTTATCAGGTTATAAGCATAGTTATTGCTCTTTGCACCTGTTCAGGCTTGTGATTAAGTTAAAATAGTTTGGGTATCCAGCACTACATGAGAAAAAAATGCCTTTTTGTAAAGAAAAACACTATATCAGTTTGAAGAGTGGTCTTGGGTGGCCATAAGGCTTGGTTGTAGTACCCATGGATCCTACCTTTGATCCAATTTTCTTCCTTCTATTGTCTTTCCCAATTCATATAACCTTTCTTACTTTACAAGTCATGTCAGCAAACATCTGCAGAGTACTGATTTATTAATTTTTTTCTTTTACTTTTTTTTTTCACTTGAGACAGCCTTGATTGGGAATATTTTGCCTTCGCCATGTTGGTCACTAAAAAAGAAATAACAGTACTAAGTGAACTTTGTTCCTTTCTGCATTTCCTAGCCTGCAGTGTTGTGCAGAGACCTTATTGTCTTTAATGCTGATCATAAAGGTAGTGCAAGTGACTGTCTTTGATGTTCAGAGGAATAAATGATGAATGTACAATGAAAACAAAGAGAAATTCTAAAAGGCAGGTTAGATAAGTTTTGTTTGAGAGGAGGATAATCAGTATCAGAACATTTTGATTGGATTAGGGTGAAATGTATGATGCCATGCTTTTCTTAATGCTTTATGAAACAGCTTGGTAAAGAGTGGAGGTGAAACAAAAGTTAAAATAGAATCAGAAAGATAACTGAATTAAAGCAGTGGTTAGTATCATGAATAAAGCTAAACAATAAAGATCATTGCAAGTTTTAGAGAAACAAAGGTTCTGAGTATAGGAAGGATCATGGTATGACAGAGATTTGTCATGATGAAAGAGTTACTAAACCCCCTTAGCTGCCTACGAATATGGACACTGAATTTAGCCATGAATAAACTTTGACACTGATGTAGGCTTTTTCTCTATCCATCATTTACCGATGGTGCTATGTCCCAATCTGTTTCACAGACTCTGTGCTTTAGAAATGAGCTAATTAAGAGGAGTACTTGGTATGGCTAGATGGAATGAAGAAAAAAATGAGGGGATGTATGAGAGATTTAGTGTGGCAGGGGATGAATTATAGAAACTGCCATGTCCTCTCACCACCTCTAGCATCATCACTCCACCACCACAGCTTTTATGTCCCCTCACCACCACTACACCACAGCTTCTAAACCCCTACCACAACTCCAACACCATATATGCCTTAATCCTAATGGGAAGGGGCCAGGTAGAAAGTTTGCAGGGAAAATTATAGAAGTATATCATTATTATGATGTTATTCATTAAATCATGTCAACAGTGTTAGCTGATGCAGACCTCAGCTCCTGTGACACAGATGTAGCTACTCCACCCTCTTCAGTCACCTCCTCTAACAAGTTCAGTACTTCAACCTCAACTTCTAATACCTCAGGTGAGTCCCTAGACAGATAAGAACAAGCAGTAGTGGCAAATTACATAATTACAAGCTATTTATTTGTGAAACATTGGAATTACAGTGCACATGAAACTATACCATTCCTACTATAGCCTTATTGTTTAATGACCATATCACTTTTCAGTATAAAAATTCATTTTGATTTATTATTTATTTAACTGTAGAGGCCTCCAGTCATAGACAGGCCACATCAAGGCTTAGACCTTATATGAAGTCTGAAAGCATTAAAGAGAGAGAAGTAAGGAAAGAGTTGGAAAAATAATCTACAAGTTTTGGCTGTTATGGAAAATTTGCCATTAACCCTTGTAAGTGTTGGCATGCACAGGAGAAAAACTGGATGTGCACTGAAAGCTCTGGTAAACAGAAACAATGTAAGTGTAGAATGTGCCAGAGACTTCCAGAGATTATTTGTCCTGTTGCTGATGTATTATTATGAAAACAATCCATGCATGTCATCCTATCATCAAACACATCTCTTCACCTTATCTCTTCCATGTGCTGCCATTACTCATGCTCCCATTTGTTCACTTGTTTTTCTCTCACTATTAACCTTCTCTCAAAACATTTTCTTATCCTTGACCTCTTTTTCAGCCCCAATACCTTCATTATGATATCTTTCTCTTGTACATCTTCCAGTCATGTGCACACCTTTTGAGAAGTGCCCAAACACCTCTCTTTTCTCTTTCTCAAGCAACATAACTTTGTCATCCCACCACTCACTACCCTTTCTAAAATGGCCACCTTCCACCTTATGCAAGCCACTCACTTCTTTCACATATGTAAGCGTTCCTTCCCTAATATCTCCTGTTCCTCACCCATTCACTCAGCTTCATTTATTTTCATCTTTTCCCTTTCTACACTCAGTCTTTCCTGGTATCTCTTCCCACAAGCCTCTTTTCCAAACTCACTCACTTTCATTACCCTTTTCCTACTCATATCATTTCTTCTTACCTTAGATCTTATACAAGCATTCACCACCACCTCTGTCAAGTAATGACCATATATCCCAACTCGGCACATTCACATCCAAGAGTCTGTCTTTTGCATACCCATCAGTTAGTACATCCAATAATGTCCACTTACAGTATACCATATTCACCTATGTAAACTCATGTATTTTCCTCTTTTTAAACTAGATGTATATGAGAACAGCATTTCATAGATTAAAAATAGGTAGTCATTGCTGATAGGAAAGACACAAGAAAGGAGTTCCAGAGCTTTGTGGTTTAGGGAAAGAAATAGACATCACAGTGTCTAGCTATTGGACTTTTTTTTCTTTAAGATGATATATCAGTAGGTAAAAACCTGGTAGAGGGCTTGAAATTTTAACTTTTGCAGTATGCAGAACAATCTGTACATTAAAGCTTGTATTGGTGCCATTACTAACAAATGAATGAATTTTCTACTCAATGTTTTCTATGTCTAGTTATCTGTTTAGATATGCTGCTTTTCTTATAGAAAATGCAGTAGCACATACAAAATCTCCACCTCTTTTGATCAAACACTAGGTCTTTGTACATCTGCTTTATAAATTTTGAATACTATGGTTATAAGAAATTAAGCATTTGTCAGCTTCTTTCACAAGAAGTATACTATCTGAAAATGCTAATCACTTTATAAAGTTTATGCAGGTAGAGACATGTGAGCAGAAAATGATGTAATTTAATACAAGTTTTGGAGAAGAATAAAGGATTGGAAAGTTGACAACAAGTCATTGAAGATTTCTGTTGAGTTTGTAAATGTTTTACAGAGATAAGGGAGAGAGCAGTATAGGGTAAAAGAGTCACTGGGTCCCTAAATAGAAGGGTAGAGCTGTAAGTATGGAAATGAAGAATGGATTAAGGGACAGTATAAACCTCTCTACCTTGACCTGTGCATCCGAAACATGGACATGGAATGAGTCAGCAAGGGGAAGAATCCAGGCTGTGGGAATAAACTATTTGACCGTAGCATGTGATATAACTAGATGGAATGAAGAAAGAATTGAGGGGGTTTATGAGAGATTTGGTACGGCAGGGAATGAATTGCGTAGTGATAGTTGGGTAGAACATAATACTTTAAGTTGGTTTAGGCATATGGAAAGAATATTAGACAGGGTTTATAACAAGAATAAATGAAAGGGTTTGGTGTGAGAGGAAGACACTTGTGACATGGGAAATAGCGTGGAATAGTACTAAAGGGAGAGAAATGGTAGAAGAATGTGTAGAATGGTGTATTTGAGGGAAGCGTTGTAAGGATGGGGATAAATGGAGACTCTTTTACCATTGCCACCCCTTTGATGGGAATTCCCAGAGGGAATGGTGCCAGAGATATAGATAGATAGATGGATCTTCAGTTGAAGGTGTAATGTGGTTATTGCCAAAAGACCAAAAGTAGAAGACGTGGGTATCTTTTATATATCTTGCAATATAGCACTCCTTCTCTCAGTGACCAAGGCCAACAAGGTTACCTCTTCAAATGTAGAAACTCTCTCTTTGAAGGCTGTTGATATGATTTTTTTGCAACCTTACCAATAAGAGAACTTCTTCCTATAAACTGCATTTTTTGCATGCACACAAGAGCTTAATACAAATTTCAAACAAATGTAAATGTATGGTCACTCATTTTGACTTTATCATTGGAAACCTTAACAACACTGATGATATTATCTTGATATATCAAATAAAGGAAAGATATTGTATAAAGTTGACATGTTTCATCTGTCATAGATGTAAAAATACATTACAATGCAGTTCTCTTTTACACTATCACACACATCTCACTTTGTGTTTAATTTGAAACTGTTCTAGGCTCAGGCGGTTCATCATCGCTGGCTTCCTCACCTTCACTTCGTGGATCATGTGCTTGGCCCCGTCCATCATCCCCTTTGCGACCTGTTTTGGGTGATGCTCCCAGGTCAAGATTGTCACTCTATGAAGGTGCTCGTGAAATGCCAACCACTGCCAAGACACGTCATTCAATGTGCCTGGAACCTCGGGATCAGGCTCAAGACCCTGTGAGGAAACAGAAAAATAGACACTCTATCTGTGTAGAACCTCGTGATCTAGCACGAACCCGAGCATCACTTTGCCTAGAGCCCCGCAACCCATTATTAGACCTAATGGAGAGTGTGGAAGCCATTCCTTCATTGCTTTCCCATGAAGGCACCCACCCTCCAACATCTACCAGAACCTCGCCTTCAAAGAGTGAAGGTACAGTTCAACAAAAAGAGCTTGCACTTGTACCTCACCAATGAATAAAAATGAAAGTGAAACTTACTTTTTTCATGATGGCTGTGTACTTGTTGAGCCTGCTATGCATTTGTCTAGGAAAAATAATGATGTGTGCAGGTTCTTCATTGTTTTTCAAAATAGTGATGAGTAGGGAGTGTTTTTACTGATATTCTGAAGATTTTTAGGATTTTCTTCCCCTGATAATGGGCAGAAGAATTTTCATATGACTTTCATAAAGCTTTATTCAAATGTGACACAAAAGTCAGTTGATTACTGTAAGCCTCTCAGGGTCATTAGGGAATGTTGCAGGTAAAGACACTTATATAATTATTATGTTTACATCATCTTCACTGCATATTAATCTGCTGCTATTGGGTACATTTATGTGTGGAACATTTTCATTTTCTAATATTTCTTTGAGATTTGTTTATCCCAAGGAAAGGGAACTGTTTTTGACAGACACATGCAGTGGAGAAAGATATCTCAGATCAGCAGGGCTACTTCTGATTCTCAGACTAACCACACACCTTGCCTCCTTCACTCAGAGCAGCAAGTTTCCAAACCTTTATATGCTCTCACAATATCTTGTTTGGTATTGCTGGACTATGTTTCTTTGAATTTACACTGTGAGTGAAAAGCCATCTTTGGCAAGTCTGTGTCATTGGGAATACAGTCTCTCCAAAGAATTGCTCACTTGAAAGGAGTTTACATTTTCCTGTTACTGGATGTAGTGCTGCCCAGGGCTGCAGAAAACTTAAGAGATATGGATGACACTGGGACTAGCCTTAAAATTGGTCCTGCAGTAATTATTAATAGATAAATAATATCTTTTCCTTGATATATGAAAGTCTCTACATCTGCCAGTTCCCTAAAGCTCTGCCATATTCTTAATCTTTCAAGACAGTATGAGAGAACTCTGTAATAACTTTACTTATTAATGCCTTGCATTATTTACCTGAATTGCAAGATCCAGTCAAGTATTGCCTTTGTTTTTGTTTAACTTGTGTGAAATATTGTGTAATGATATAATTGATTTTCATCAAATGTCAAATTTGAAAAATTTCTCAGTAATAATGAATGAAGACTGCTTGTTTAATCATTAAACTAAATTGAAATGATTTTGTAACAATTCAGCTACGAATTTAGCTGTATGAAATTAGACTTTTTACCACTTTTGAAGTACTCAATTCCCTATGTAAATGTTACTCTACAACAAGTAACTTCAGTGGATGAATTAAAGTTTTGATGTTTTTAGTCTGTTGTGGATTACTAAGTTGTGATAACTCTCAAAAGGTAATACAGTTTTTATGGATTCACAAATAGCAATATGGTAGTAATGGTTTACTTTGTCACTTCATTTCAGGTGACAGAAGATCCACCAGTGATGTACCACTTATGGTAAGTGAAGTAAACACTAGTCCTTGTCCAGGGGCTGCTTCTTCCCGTCCACGTGCACACTCCACTTCACTCACCCCTGAGCGTACACTAGGCCCTCGCTCAAGGTCTAATTTAGGCTTCTTCAGACACTCGGGCCTCTTTAACCATTAATTTTTATAAAGATAAACCTGTGTAAGATTAATTTAAGGCTTGCATTGTACCTTTTTGTATTGAGTGCCCTTCACACTGCCCCAGAACGTACACTTGATCCACCCCCACGATACAATCTCCGTTCCTTCTCTGGGACTAATGAGTAAGATAGCTTTTTTGCAAATAAGGATCAAAAGGCATATTAGAATATTTGTCATAATCACTGCTGAAATAAAGATAACCAGAGATGTATACCAGACTTAAGCATAATGTAAGTATAAATTGCTGAGTCTTATTCCATCTTGCAATTATATTCCTTTTTCTTTTCCTGTATAAAAGTTCATTGACCGAGTAATGATTTTTTTTTTTGACCAGTATGACTTTGATATTGCTTCCAAAAGTGATTTCATTCACATTGGATTTAACTATTTGTAGATTTATTATTTGTGTTATACCAGTAGCCTGTATTGTCCACAAATTACAATTTAGACTGCATATATCATTTACTACATACATCTACAGATATCATGTACTCTATGGATCTGTTCTCATTTCTCCAAACTTTAATTTCATATCTGTAAGATATACTGAATAGTGGATTTATTTTCTCTTTTTGTGATTTGTGGGCTACAAATTTAGACAGGCTCATGAGTATACTTCAAATTATTCTTGGGATAGTTTGCATTTCATAAAGCACACTATCGTTGTTTTGAAGCTACCCAATTCTAATGCATGAAATGGCAGTAACAGGAGGAAATTTCTGCCAGCTATCTTGAGTAACCCTTACAATCTACATAATGCAAAGCTTGAGGTTAGATTATGATGGTACATCATATTTCCAGAGTACTGGTATACTAGATCCTTAAGAAAGGACAATGCAGTAATTTTTTGTAATTTTTTTACAGTTTTATTGTAAAAATGCTTTGTGCTTTTGTAATATAATTTTTGTGTACTAAATTATGAAATAGTTGAATTTGTCATGTAAATACTTTATAGTATTAGGAAGCTGTGCATAGACCAGTGAAGTAAATGCTGTATGTTATTTACAGGCATTGTCTGATAAAAGCTAGTCATTTCTAGGGGTTTGGACACAATTTTGATCAGCAGGAAGTGGATTTAAAAAGGTATTATCTCTCAAAATACCTTAAATATTCAAAGGTTACTGGCTTTCAGCGGTCAAAATATAAATTTATATTTATTAGGAAAGCTTACTGTATTCATACTTCTTTTACATGTGGTAAGCTAGACTTGGTGCTTTATTTTATGCAATAAAACTAATTTTAGATGAAAATAAAGCAGCCATTTTAGGAATATATTTTGGGAAAGCAGGCTCCATATAAAGATATGGGACATAATAAGAAGGTTCATCAAAAGATGACAGTATTAATTTGTAATAGAAAAGCTTTTTCTAAGTTTTAAATACAACTACGATTATAGAACTTTGATTCCTTAAAGGATATTCATATCTAAACATTTTAACTAGTTTGAGATATGTCTCATTGAAATTTTATGAATAGTATTTGTAATATTAGGGAATTTCTGTTGGTACCATAATTTATGTGAAATTATTTAATTTTGGAGTAATTTAGCAAAACTTTTGTACCAAAACCTTTGGGGAGCCAGATATTTGATACACAGCTAAGATGCAGGGGAATATGAAAATGAATTTACCAGGACATTCACGGTTTAGCTACATTTTGACAGGTGAGTTTCAACAGGCGAGGCAACATTAACAGTAGGATGTTTTCCTTGGTCTCCCACACACCATAAGATTAAATCCTTGTAATTTCAAGATAACTATCCAGAGCTGCTGTTAGAATTTTCATGCATCTTTGCTTAAAGTGGAATCTTTGAAATGACATTGTTGATATGGCTAGTATGAGAATATAGTTACCATAGGGTGCAGCTTTGTACATGTAGTATCTACGTAGGATCTTTCCCATTGATGATGACATTTATAGTGGACTGCTTATGATTTGAAAAAAGTGTGTGAATAGGGTTGAATATATATTTATATATTCACCATGCTTTCTCTGGCTAGGTTTTGAGTAATTGTATAATTCTTTTGTAGTGATATTCTGGAATAGAAAGTCTGCCATAGTTGTTGTTAAAATTCGTCTCTTCTGAAAACTAGGCAACTGGGTTTTACAAGGCGGTATCATAATGCTATAAACTTTGAGCATCATTGGATCTTTCGCAGTACTGACTGAAAACTTCATTAGTGATGTGAAAATAGCTGTGTGTGTTTATATGATTACCACTGAAATGGTATATCATAGTCATTTGTGGTAAGCATAAATGAATGATATGGGGCATGTTAATAAAATAATGAGCAATAAGAACTGGTGTCAGTTAAGTTAAAAGGCTGAATTGTTTAGCAATACTTCTACTAACTAAAACCTCCAAGTGTCTTTCAGCTATCAGGTGGTCCTCTTAGAACTTTGAAAATCACTGAAAATGTTTTATATGATTTCATTCACTGACCTGGATAAACAGTTATTTGGCTGTCTGTTCAGTCATTACCTTGTTTCATTCATGAAATCAGTTATCATGATAATATTCTCATTCACTATTAGCTGCAATTAATACACACACATTTGTGCTAGAGATAACTCATACACATCTGTTTGTTGCAAATCATACCAACTCTTTTGTGTGTGACCTTAACTATGCTGTCATGGCAGCTTAAGATAAATATGTGAAACAAGAATCCGTATTCCATATTTGTTCCATTAGGTAAAAATAAGTGAGTGAAATGGAAAATTGTTAAGAATCATATATTTTGAATTGTTAAAAATGATTATTGCCTTGACTTCTCTGGACCAAACCTAACAAACAGTCAAGCTTCTCTGGGATACATGTGGAGGATGTTATAATATTTCTCCAATAATGAACATTAAAACCAATATTGTGATAACTTATGCTTGTACCTCTTGTAACTGAAGTGATGTTTATGGTGTTTTTAAGCACATTCACTTCAACTGTCTACCAAGTTTCTGCATTCTATAATATTTTTTACAGGAAAATGATTACCTAATTTACATATTATTATAAAAGAAGCAAAAACTAAATGATCATGTGGACACATGCTTGTTGTCCTTTTTCATTTATATTTCAGTGTTTTGATTAAAATAAACAATTGTATTAGATGATTACTGTGGTATAAAGATATCTAATTTTTCATTAAGTAAATACATTCAACATATTATCACTAGTTTGAGAGTATGTTCATTACAATGAAGCTTAATAGCTATGCTAGTTACTGTAACAAGATACAGTGCATCAAATGAAATTAAGTCATATAATGATGATCTTTCCTTTATGATGAAAATCTTTATATTCACTGTTGTTTCAAATGTACAGTAGGAAATTGTATACATAAAGTTAATAAAGTTAACCAAATATCATATCTCTATTTTTTTGCCTAGTATCAGTATTTTGCTGATCATAGGTACCGTCCTTAGAATACAGACCTCTGGCTGAACATATGTACCTCATCAACTCTCTCTCATTAGCGAGGTAGTACCAGGAACAGACAAAGAAAGGCCACATCCATCAATATCAGTAACCCATCAGTAAGTTAATAAATAACAATTTCCTAAATTTAGGCAGCCATTGAGCTGAAAATATACAGTTGAGGTATTAAAGATATTACGAAATTGGGAGGTCATAATAGTTACTAGTTAACTAAAAGTGAAAGAGCTTTAAGTCAAGGTAAGCTGGGTATTTCCTCATATGTGCCCAAAGAGTTGGTTAAACAATATATTTCTACAAAAGGTATTTTCTGTATCCATCATTAACTCTGTTTCCTTTGGATGGGATTGATTACGTGTATACATTCTCTCAGGTTACTTTCACATATACGTTAAAGTCTTCCTCAAGAAATTAAGTGCTTCACAATTTTTCACTCCGCACACTAAGTTGATTTATCAAATTAGTCTAGCATCTCTGTTCACACCTCCCTCTCATGTACATCACACCTCCTCTGCACTTAAAGGAAAAATTAATCCTCAAGGATCCTCATTTGATATACCTTTAGCCCTAAATAAAGCATTCATTACCTCTCCTTTTTTTTTAGTGTACTATTTCTCCTTGGACCTTTATCCAATGTACCATAAGCAGATCATCTTAACTGACCTATTATCCGCCATATATTCTACATGGCCAAACCTTCTAATAAGGTTTCATCCATGGATGTTGCAATTTCTTCAAATGACATCTTTCATACATCATTGTTTACATCTCCACCATCTTATTTATACAATAGCTTGTCTACCATCTTTTATCTATCTCTATCTTTACTGTACTAACATTCCATTTAGAATGAGAAAGACTAAGATTTCACATCCATGTACATTGAAATTATTTGATATGGTGTTCTTTAGTTCAAAAACTACCAAGGTAAAACAAAATATCAATTGTTTGGAAAATTGCCACTCTGTCATAAGGTGCTGTGATCATTTGGATACTCCGCAGATGGCCACTGTATCTAGTGACTTATTTGTATGGTCGAATACATGCACATAAACTTTCATGTAATTTACTACAAAATGTAATAATATACAAAACAATTATTAAGACTAAGAAGCTCAGCAGAAATAGAGAATATTATTGTAGTATGGAAGAAAAGATGACTTCCCCACAATTTCAGCCATGGTCAGCTATTGTAACAGCTTGGGCATGCACCTACTTAGTGACTTTTTTGTACGTCCATGTATATTCATCTTCACGTTATGCTTATGGTTCATGTAATTACTGCAAAATGTAATAGAATAATATATAAAACAATTATACAAAGAAAGTGAGTAGAAATAAGAGAATGTTTCTATATATTCCAAGACGAGATTGCTTCCTCGCAACGAGTTCAGCCACAGTCAACCATTGCAACAGCTTTGGCACTCAGCGAGCCTAGCCACAATTTTTGTATACATATACATGTAGATTCATGTTCATTTTACACTTATGGTTCATGTAATTTACTGCAAAAGTAATACAACAATATATGAAACAATTATTAGGACTTAGAAACTAAACAAGAATTGAATGTTAATTTACAATTAAGAAGAGGTCATTTCAAGAGTTCAGTGTGGATGGCCATTGTAATTTAAGCTTATGCTTATGTTTAGTGTAATTTACTGATAATGAAATGATATGATAAAACAATTATTAAGACCAAGAAACTAAGATGAAAATAGAGAAAGGTATTGTATAACTGAAGAGGAGATTGCTTTCTTATGATCAGCTCAGCCACAGTTGGCCATTTTAACAGCACAGATATGTGGCTAACATAGTAACTCTTTTTTGCTTGTACATCTATGCACGTCTTACATCTATGGTTCACATAAGTTACTGCAAATTTTTAATAAAACAATAATTACAACAAAGAAACTAAGCAACAGTTATTCAACAAATAACTGTAGTTCTGTATCATATGAGTTGGCCATGGAGCCTCTATCAGGCATGGTATACTCGCAGTCCTTGTTCAGATGAACACATTGATTTTGCCTTTGCCCTTCCCTATGCAGACAAGTTATAAGATTTTGCATATTAATGCTATGGATTCCAAGAAGAGTTAGCTTCCTAGAGTTCAGTACTGCCAAATGTAAACATGTTAGATTTACTATCCTCAAGAAAGCAGCAGTTATACAGAAGCCTGGTGAAGAGACTTCAGTGAAAAAAATGTGTTATGAATTTGGTGTTAGTATGATCACCATCTATGACTTAGAGAAGAACCCGAAGAAAATATTAATATTCTGTACTAAAAGTGACTCCAATCCAGGCATGCATTCATTCAGTTATTAATTTATTGCACTGAATCAATGATTCAACAGAAAACCAGTACTTTACTGTACTGAAATAAAACGGGAAATTATCCTGCTCTCACCATATGCAGATATCGTACTGTAGTCTTCACTACCTTAGGACCACCAACTATAAAGCTGTCAGTCCTACAGCTGCCATCTGTCTGGATGTATACTGCACTCGGCTACAGTCTTAATGTATTTAACTGAATTAAGAATATTGTGGTACAAGTAGTGTTTTATTTTATAACTATTGCATTTCTTTATACTTAAGTACTGTTGACATTAATTCCTTCCCTTACACAATTTCCATTAAGGTACAGTATTCCAAAAGTTGCATCTTCTGAATGCCATTTTTTTTTAAATATACTTGTAGAGAAGTTAACAAGATATTGTGTTACAAATGTGATCATTTTTTTAAAATCCAATATTTCGTACTGTTTAAACAAATGTTTGACTAGAACATACCTCATATAATACGGAAAGGAATTAGAATTTTTTGTAGTATTTTCTCATCAAAACTGATGATTATGTTAGTATAAGAGTGCTGTGAATTAGATGACTATAGTAAAAGAATTAGCATTTCCTGTCTAGTTTTTACTAAACCTTTAGAATTCTTAGAAATGTACACTGTCTATACTTCAGAAAAATTTTGAGTCTAGCAACTGCTTGGTCCCAACCATTCCAAACTAAATACATTTCACTGTAGAATTGGTAGAAGTGCTCCATGTAAGCTCCCAGTATTTTCTGCTGTTAGAATTTTCTTATTCACCAAAACCTAAGTACAAAGCAATGAAAATACCTTTGGCCATTGAGCTATAATTTAATGATGCATTGAGGGCATTGGATGGAAAATGAATACGTATGTGTTCTGGGAACAATTGATGCTTCTTAGCTTTTTATATTAAGAAAAAAAGAAAAAAAAATGAAATTTTCTGAACACCAGCTAATATTTAACCTTCCACCCTTCATTACAAAAAAATGCCCACACGGGGTCAGTACTACTAAGATCAGGAACAAATGTTCTGGATCTTCATGTTCAGCTCTATGTTTGTTACTAGTTGTATCTCCTCTGAATCTGTTTTTATCCATTAATGTTAAATCATTTGTCGTGTATTTATACAGAAATACAGATGATGGTCTGTTGGTATATTGTTCCAAGATTTTCTGTGACAAAAGTTGTGTATAAGATGCCAAATTGTCATTACCCAATACACAGTAAAGGTATGGCTATTGAATTAGAGTCTTAGGAAATTATCCATTTGTGTTTCTCCATTTTGAATATTGTGTCCAGTTTTAGTCATTGTGCTTGAAAAAGACATAGACAGAGTGGAGAGAGTACAGAGTCAAGCTACCAAGATGATTTATGTGGGATATTTCATTATAGTAGATAACTAGGACCAAAAAAATTTTTAACATTTGCCATTCCTAGTCAAATATGAATGTGCATACTTAAAGAAGGACAAATGAGCCTAGACAGGGTGGAAGTAGCTGGCCACCCTTAACCACACTGAAAGAACTGGCCACATGGTTTGCTCGAAAATGTGGAAATCTACAACCATGGAATAATAATGGAATCATGAATGCTTATATCAAACTGATTGGAAAAACTTCATTCATTTTTCATTCAAATTTCTGTGTGAATGAGCTAGGAGTATGCTGTCTTCAGTTCGGCATTTTTGTATCAACAGAATTTCAGGAATGTGAGTCTTCCACTATAAGATTACTGGAAAAAGAAGGGTGGACAACATCCAGCACCTAGCGAGGCCTTCCCTCACACATATTTCACAACCCCATTAGAATGCTATCGAATTTGGTCTTGGGGTCTCCTCACAGATTTAGCAATGCATATATTATTAAATGGGAACTACTTAAATTGTCAAGGCAACATTGCGGAAGTTCAGCTTAACGATCAGAGGGAAATTCGCTTGTGCAGTCTTTTACATTGTGAGAAATATAGTTGCAGATATGAAGACCCCAACCCCACAAGGCGACAACAAGCATGGATACCCAATTCATTTTGTAGATGTTTGCATGTTAAGTGATGAGGGCTTGGTACAGGTGGTAGCTGAAATCATGAAAGGGAGCTTGTGTTTGGCAAGATGATGAGGAATTGTACATGCGTAGGTGACCTTTTACGATTGAGATTAACGACAGACTTGTACAGTGGCAAACATGTTTAGGCCTACTATACTTATGACCAAGTGTGTGTTATTTACAAATTTATGGATGCAGTAACGAGACTGTCAAATTTCCATTACTTTATGTCCATTCCTTTCAACTTGCATACCTGAAGAACTTTGCCTGTCACGTCCCATGGTTGCTCCATAGTGTCATCTTAATTATGTCGCCTCGACTGGGTGGCATGCGACCTAACCTGACCAAATAATCCTCATAAAAATGTGATTGGTGGCCCACCCTTCAGTTGCACCTGCAGTATTAATTCCCGACACCCACACTCGATGGTTTGGCGGTAGCAGATCAGAAGCTGCCGCTGTAATTATAGATGACCTGACCTTTTCCATAAGAAGCTTCTCTCTTACGACCTTACCCTCAAGCATGGAGAAGGCCAGAAGCTTGCGAAATTCGGCTTCGACGTCTTTAATTCTCTTTGGGAATAGCTACCCCTCACAGACCTGACCTCACCGCCTCTTCAATACCCGGGTATCACCGCAGCAAGACGGTTAGGCAGTTGACTCACCACTAGACAACAAGTGTACCACTCCGGTATCTGAAGTCTTGGCGATGTAACTTTAGACTTAAGCCGCCTTTTGGCGTCTCCGTCAGTGGATGTCCCAACGTGACTCCGGACTTTTTAATCTTCCCGGCAGGTTTCATAGTGGTGCCTCATCCCCGACATCCACCTTAGGTAGGACTCACGTGGGGCATCGCTTCCGCCCTTACGAGCAGCAGCAGTAACAATAAGGGATCTACGGTCACGCCCACCGCTCTCCTGCAACCCTAGCACAACTCCAGGAGCCTCCTGAAACCCAAGCACAAATCGGTAGTCGCCGCACACTCCAGGATCCGCGATGCGTGCCACATCCTCTTCCTACAGGACTTACACGTTAACTCAGCACCATGCACTTCTCCCACGTGCTCCTGCTTCATTTGACGCCTACCATCACCAGCAGCACAGGACCCCAGCCAAGCCTCTCTCGTATTACTCGACCTACCTTATTTTATCTCTTCGTCACCATAATCCTGCACCTCCAATAGACCATTGCCCTCTGTTACCTAACCTTGTATAGGTATCCAATAAAGCATTGCTGTTTAACGTGTTTCCGTTCCCTCTCTCAATTATACCACCCCAACAAACCCTACCAGAATTCTTTGTAAATGCCTATGAAAAATAAAACGGAAAAAAATGTATAACAGAAAAGATAGGCTGTTCTACAACAAGGCGGAGAGCGCATGCTTGTGACAAATAGGATTTGAAGAGCAAGGCGGGGCGCGCAACCTGATCCTAAAGGGATCTGACCGAGTAGAGTTGCTAGTCTGGTTCTCCTCCGCCTATCACTGATTTACAGCAGCGTCAGACATTTTCTTGATGTCAGTGTATATACGTTAGACTAGAGATCTGTCACATACAAACACACTCACTGTCTGTCACAAAAACACGCTCACTGTTCGTCACACACATGCACACTTGTTGTCCGTCACACACAAACACATTCACTGTCCGTCACACACAAACACACTCATTGTCCGTTACACACAAACACACTGTCCGTCACACACAAACACATTCACTGTCCGTCACACACAAACACACTCACTGTCCGTCACACACAAACACTCACTGTCCGTCACACACAAACATTCACTGTCCGTCACACACAAACACACACACTCACTGTCCGTCATACAAATGCACACTCACTAGAGAAGCAGTGAACTTTTTATTTCAAAGTACGTGTTCAAAATAGTGAGACAAGTAGTAGCATCGACAAGAACTCTAGGTTGCCGCGCCAGCTTCCTTGGCGCAGCACAAGATGCACACTTCCGTGAGTACACCATTTATTATCCTTTTTTGCCCTCTTACAAAAGTCAGCCCCTTGTTCACGTGATGATAAGCAATAATATACTTGCATAATCTGAGAGTCTATGAAACTGTAACTTATTAAACTCAACGGTATGACTCTTGAGCATAACATAATTAATCTTGATCTGACTTGGGGATTAGCTCAAAGGCCGGGTCATTATACTCAGGGGTTATATTGTCGTGCTTAAGGGGTTAATTTCCCCGCCTATAAGTCACGACGGACTGAAATATGTTTATACTTGGTCTTAATGCAGAATTACAGCAATACAAATTAAAATGAAGTTTTTATTCTTTCACTCCAGAAGAAGTAGGTGTTTTAGTTAAAAAAATATAAATGACTGACAGTTAGCGATGCTGTGATGTTCGTTTGGCAGACCGTACTAACATGATAGGTTAGAATTATGCCTTATAATGTGATCTGTTGCGGGCGGTGGTGGCGTCGGTTAGCTTAGCCATGATTGGCGTGGTACGAGCGCTGTCCAAACCACAGCATAAGTTTGGTGTCCATGCCTACTACCTGAACCGCCCCCACTACTAACCTGCCACACGCTCCCAATACATCAACTACCCATGGCTCCTTTCTACCCCACTCTTCTCTTACCCGCCCTCGTACTTTGAGCACTCAACACCAAATTACCCTTTTCAACCGTCCTCCCCTCCACAATATTACTACCCTACACAACCACCGTACTCCAAACAACCCACCTAATCATCACAACCACCATACCATACACAACCATCCTACCCAGCAAAACCATCTTATCTTCACAGTACCTCCCTCCCAACCATCCAAACCACGCTACCCTCCTGCCACGACTACACGACCGTCAGGACCCGCAGCCTGGCCGACGGGCCGAGCTAGGACCACCAAACCTCTGTTCATCGCCATCTGGCGCACGAGAAGAGCACGAACAAGCCCTGCATCTATTCTCGTATGGCCAACTGTGACGACCACCAAGACGACCACCATGGTTCCTCCCTGGCCCACGGTCCCGGCCCGGACCACCCGTTCTTCCTCCCACCACGTTTGGCCAACAGGAGTCTCGCATAATGAAACACCTCCACCAATCATTGCATGGCCACCTGGCCCAGGGAAAACAGAGGTGCCAATGGCCATACCAGAGTGGCCAACAGGAGCCCCTGGTAGAAAGTCCCGTCCGGCTACCATAGCCTGGCCAACACCAGCCTCCTACAGCACCCCACACATCACCACCACCACTCCACGCTGGCCAACAGGCACTCCAAAAACTCACCCTCGCATGGCCAATGAAGAGATCACGGACAAGGCCGGGCAGCTTCTCGTGGCCAGCCCGTCCTTCCAGTCCCACTGGGACGACTGCTGCGGTACGGACCACGAGTCGGCCAACTAACGTCTGGCCAGCTAACACAGCATCACCACCGCCTCCCACGACCCAGCATATAGCCGTGGATATGGCGGTCTCCTCACTCGCACCGCCCACCACGGCCGCGTCCACCACCACACCCCCAACCACTCAGCCGCCCAACACCACCCCTCCGCCCACAACCTTTAACAAAGGGTGAGGTGCCTTCAAATATCATTGTGGTCTATCACAATCGTATTTTCCTTGGGGATAACTTATATTCATAAACCTAACCTAACATAACCTAACCTTTCCCAAAAGAAGATCAAGCCTTCACCCGTGTATTTAAGAACCACCAACACTAGTTTATATCCGTAGCGACGCCCACCGTTTTCGCGAGGCACGGTGTGTTGTCTGTCGTCAGAGGAACATGAAGTAGGCTTATTACAAAGTATAGGGCTACCAGCACTAAGGACATTTGGAACCTTTACTAACATGGTCTTGGACCTTGCCATTGGTCACATTAACACACTTGAAATATTCATATACGGGGGAAGAGTATTCCTGTGATTCAGAAACTTATATGAACTGCTAATCTATGTATCAGTTGTTAATATATATATGTGGTATTAAAGTCTTCACTACCCAGATGATTAATCACGGATCTCGGCAGCGAGTCTGGAGCTTTAGCAAGATCAACTAAACGAGCGAGAAGTCACACACGGGTTACTGCAAATAAAATTTAAAGTAACTTGTTTTATGAAGAATCATTCCAAATGTAAGTTTAATGCCATTTCAACTTACTACTATTACTATCTAGTGCCAAGATAACAATGATACTAAGTCAGTTCAGTTCAGTTTCATTACTTTATTCCTTGATACAGGAATCGGGATCCTAGTGCTGTCACTAGGTACCCCTGCACAGTAATACCAGAAGCATCTGGCAAGTATTGCGAGTACATATGAATATAACAAAGAGGCTTACAAAAGCCTAAGAAAATTAGGATATTTGCATAATATCTGGCCAGTATGGGGAGGGTCATCGTGTCTCCGTCAGGGGGTCGTAGAGTGGTGGTCCAGCAGGCGTCACGGAAGC